>CM042202.1:6778922-6803137 GCA_023539305.1 Ilex asprella | reverse complement strand
GTTCTTGACACAAGATCTCAATGGGTCTAAATTCTCCATCCATAGACATGAGTTTGGCTTTCTTGGGTTATTTCTCCAATATTGTTGTTGGGTCTTAAAGCAAGTCGATTGAGGTTCACATCATTTAGTATCAGAGCAAGGCTTCCAACCCGGTCATATTCTATCTTTTTATTTTTTTATTTCTAGCATAATTGATTCTAGGGCTTCATTGTTCTAGGGTTACAAAAAAGAAAAAAAATGAGGCTGCCAAAATTCTTAGGGTTTTGTGTAGCTGCCAAAAAAATATATTTTTTTCATTGTTCTAGGGTTTGAGTTATCTTTAGGGTTTTTTTTCAATTTTTTTACTATCTAGTTTGTTATCAAATCAGTTGGTTACAAAAAAAAAAAATTCGTCCAAAAAAAAAATAGAAGAAAAAAAAAAAGAGGAGAAAATTTGAATTTTTTTTCTACCTTCTATGTTTTTTATCTTTCTCCTTACGATGTTCATGTAGATTCGAGGATGAATCTTTTTGAGAAAGGGGGAATGATGAGAACTAAGGTGGGCCTACTCTTAAAGACCTTTTGCATGTCCAAATTGACCAATTAAAGATCAAGAGCCAAGAAGATCAAGAAAGCAATGTAAGAAATAGTGAAATCCACTTGGGATGAAGCTCGCAAGAGCCCAACACTCAAGATGGGCTTGAAAGAAGGAGAACTAATTTTGATCCACTTAATCCAAACTATGGAAGACATGAAGAGATGACTTAGAGATAGGGCCTTTCTTGTTATTGTTAAGGCTTTCAATTTGTTTTAAAGAATTTTTATTATTAGTTTAGAATAAGTGGGTTTGAGTATGCTTGGCCCACATATGTCTTATTATTTTATTTGACCTAGGGTTTAGAATAAGTACTATAGCACGGTACTGTTCATGCTACAGTACCATGGCACTATTCATTCAAGGGCATTTTTGAGAGAAATAGTCACAAATTTTAGTCTTTAGTTATTCCTATTTAGATTAGGAATTGTTTCTTTATTAGAATAGGATTTGTTTCCTTATTAGATTAGGATTTCTTTCTTTATTAGATTAGGATTTGTTTCCTTGTAATGACTAGCCTTATAATTAGGCTTTTAATCAATGAAAATGGGGGACAATATGAGAGACAATACATAATGAATTTTGATTGTGAGTTGAGTTGAGTTTACTCCTCTTGTTCTTGAATGAACTTTTGAACTTATCAAAGGTAAATCACAACCTTTGTGGCGTTCCTTCTTGTAATTTGGATTCTTGAGACAAGTTCTTCAATGGGTCTAGATTTTAATATAATCTAGGTTCTTGACACAAGATCTCAATGGGTCTAAATTCTCCATCCATAGACCTGAGTTTGGCTTTCTTGGGTTGTTTCTCCAATGTTGTTGTTGGGTCTCAAAGCAAGTCGATTGGGGTTCACATCTCATTACAATAAGATGGATTTCAAAACTATAATGAAAAAGGTTTGGAATATTACCAAAGTGGAATTCATTGAGGTTGGTGAAAATTTATTTCTTATTCAATTCAGCAATATGTTGGATAAGAATAGAGTTCTTGAAGGAATGCCATGGTCCTTTGATAATCAGTTAGTTCTATTGAAGGAGTATAATGGTAAGTCTTTGGCATCCAAAGTATCGTTCAGTGGTTGTCCTTTCTGGGTTCATATATATAATTTTCCTTTCAATAGTATGAACCATGAGACTATAGAAATTATTGGCAATAAGATAGGTTGTTTTGTGGAATCGGATTTGATTAATGGAGAATGATGGGGGAGATGCTTGAGAGTTCGATCAATCATTAATGTGGAGAAACTTCTCCTTAGAGGTATGAATATTAGATGTATAGGGGAGTCAAGTTTTACTGCATTTTTCAAGCATGAAAGATTGTCTCATTTTTGCTACTGTTGTGGAAGATTTGACCATAGGGAAAGAGAATGTCCGTTAAAATTGGACTCATCACTTCTAATTTTGAAGGGACCATTGCAGTTTGGGGCATGGTTGAGGGCTCCAATGGGTAGGGGTTGAAGAGTACAATAGGCAAAAAAGTCAGTGAGGACAAACAGCTGGTGGTGAAGAACAGTGGCATTTCTCTGGAGAAGGGTACAGAATCAGTGAAACAATCTCACAGAATAAGGAAAGCAGTGAATGAGGCGAGTAACGAGGGAGAGATTGGATTAACCATCGAATTTGAAGGAATCTCTACTATAGAGGTGGTTAGTGGGAGGTCGAATATGGAAAGAGGATTGATTGGGGAACCAAAGGAATCATCAATAAACAAAAAAATCCATCATTAAGGGAAACCGAGGTAAATGAGGTAGGTAAGCAAAATAAAATTGAAAATATACATCCCGAGAAAGAAGGCAATAAAGTAGTAATTAGTGGAGTTGATATTCCACGAGTTATGGATAGTAGTCTGAATGTTCCACAGGGCAAACTTCAGGGCCCGAAGTTTGTGGATGATATAGGGAGGGGAGTTTGGTGGAGTGGAACTGTCATTCTGGATCAATGTGTGACAAGGTAGCCCAGTGGGCTTTGGAAGATTTTATGGATACACCCATCTCTTTTTTGGCCCAGCCAAAACATTACCTAAGTTGGGGGAAAAAGAGGCAGTTGAGGGAAACATATGTAATTTGGATCCTATAGTCACGAAGAAATGGAGGAGAAGGGAGAAGGGTTCTACACCTATGGTGCACACAAAGTCTCGAGAGGATTCCAATGACAAACGAAAGCATGGTGAAGGCAAAGAGGATCTGGCTTCCATTTCGGGAGGGAGTGCAAAGAATAAAGTTAGGGTAAATTCTTTCCAAAGTGATTCAACTTTGATAGATATGGAAGAGGTAACGGTGGGAACTGGAATCCAGTCCTACCAATTGGCATGAAACTCCTTAGCTAGAACTGCCGGGGATTGGGGCAACCTTTGACAGTTTAGGATTTGAGCGATTTCATAAAGAAAGAGAGGCCTGATTTTATTTTCTTGTCGGAGACGAAGTGTAATTCTAGGAAAATCGATTTTTTAAAAATGAGTTTTGGTTTGTGTGGTCTGGCTATAGAGTCGCAAGGAGATTCAGGGGTTTAGCGTTGTTTTGGCAGAAGGGGTTGAATGTAGTGCTTTAGAGCTACTTTCGAGGTCACATTGATGTGGTGGTCCATGAGAGGGGGGAACTTGGATCGTGGAGGTTGACGGGAATCTACGGTGAACCGGATTTATCGTAACGTGGAGATACTTGGGCATTGCTAGAACAACTGAGAAGTAGTAGTAATTTGCCCTGGGTATGTGCGGGGGACTTCAATGAAATAGTTTCACAAAACAAAACTAAGGGGAGAGGGAGAAGGACAGAATGGCAAATGAGAAACTTTCGGCAAGCTCTTGACAATTGTGCAATGATATATTTGGGGTTTGAAGGTTTTCCTTTTACTTGGTGCAATAATTGGAAGGAACCTAGTACTATGTGGGAGAGGCTTGATAGAATGTGTGCAAACATGGCATGGGTGACGAGATTCCCAAATTCAAGAGTTTGTCATAAATTCTCAAAAGAATCAGATCACTACAACAAAAATTTTAATAGTAATTTGGGGTTGACGACTCAGATGTGGAGTCCAAAGAAAAGATTTTTTCGTTTAAAAGCAGCATGGGTGAAGAGAGAGGGATGCGAGGAGGTTATTCTGGAGGCCTGGAATTTAGGTGAGCCCCTTTCAGGGGTTAATAGGTTCACAAAGAAAATGCAAAAGTGTAGAGTGGAGCTATATAAGTGGAAACAGGTGAGCGTGGGCCATATTCCAAATAAGATAGAAGCCTTGAAAGGTAAGCTGGCATATTTAAAGGAGGGCAGTATAACAGAGAACTCAAGGCAGCAAGCTCGTATTGTGGCTACAGAGTTGAATAATTTACTTGATATGGAGGAGACTTATTGGCGTCAACGGTCGAAAGTCCATTGGATGAAGGAGGGGGATAAGAACACAGTTTTTTCCATGCTTGGGCATCCCAACAACGGAGAAGAAACACAATTGTTAAGCTTAAGAATGGTGAAAGGGGCTGGTGTGAAAACTCGGAAGAAAAGGAACAAGTGGTTGTCGGGTATTTTAATAATTTGTTTATGTCAAGCAGACCACAAACCCAGGAGCTAGAGGTTGTTTTAAGAAAGGTGGACCTCAAGGTAAAAGAAGAAATGAATTCAAGGTTGTTGTAGACCTTTTGTATTGATGAGGTAACAACTGCATTATCCCAAATGTTTCCTAATAAATCCCTCGGTCTTGATGGTATGTCTCCTATTTTTTTCCAGAAATATTAGCATAATGTTGGGTCGGATTTCGCAAATTGTGTCATGAGTTTTCTAAATGGTGGTCAATTCCCCGTAAAGCTCCACTATACTCATATTGTTCTTATTTCTAAATGTGAAAATACAGAGTCTATGCATGAGTTTCATCCAATCAGCTTGTGTAAAGTTATTTATAAAATTATTTCAAAAGTTTTAGCTAATCGTTTAAAGTATATTCTTCCCTCGGTTATATCTAAGTCGCAAAGTGCCTTTCTTCCTGGGAGGTTGATTACCGATAGTGTATTAATTGCCTTTGAAATTAATCATTTTCTGAAGTGTAAGAATTGGGGTAAAAGGGGTCATACGTCTTTAAAATTGGATATGAGCAAAGCTTATGATAGGGTGGAATGGGTGTTCTTGGAAAAAATGATGATTAAATTAGGCTTTGATCATAGATGGGTTTCTTTGGTGATGTTATGTGTTACGACTGTTTCATATTCAATCCTGCTGAACAATGATCAAATGGGTTATTTCAATCCCGAAAGGGGTCTTCGTCAAGGAAACCCTTTGTCACCTTACTTGTTTCTGATATGTGCAGAAGGTTTAATAGCACTCATACGCAAATGCAGAGTTTCATGGTTCAATTATAGGAATCTCGGTGGGTAGGGGCGGACCACGAATCTCACATCTTCTGCTTGCCTATGATAGCCTTTTGTTCTTTAATGCAACACAGGAGGAAGCTGGAGCTGTTAGGTCAATTTTCGGTTTATGATGCTGCTTCAGGCCAAAAGATCAACTTGGAAAAATCAGCAGTGGTTTTTAGTAGCAACTCTTCGGAGGCACAGGCCTACCAAGTTCAGCAAATTTTGGGGGTAGAACGGGTCTACCAACATGATAAATACTTGGGCCTTCCTACTGTGGTGGGTAAATCAAAAAGAGAAGTATTCAGCAATTTAAAGGAAAGGGTGTGGAATAAGATGCAAGGGTGGAGTGAACAATTGTTATCTAGAGCAGGGAAGGAGGTCTTGATTAAGTCGGTGGTGCAATCCATTCCCACATATGCTATGGGTTGTTTTAAATTTCTGGATAGTTTTTGTGAGGAACTAGAAACACTAGCAGCAAGATTCTGGTGGGGACAAAGGCAAGGGGAAAGGAAAATGCATTGGGTTAGTTGGAGAAAAATGTGTACAAGGAAGGAGAAGGGTGGGATGGGTTTTAGAGATCTTAAGGCTTTTAATTTGGCGATGTTGGCCAAACAGGCTTGGACAATAAATACAGATGTTAATTCACTTATTCATCAAGTGCTGAAGGCAAGGTATTTCCTTTCGACATCTTTTATAGAAGCGAAGATTGGGCATAGACCTTCTTGTACCTAGAGAAACATCTTAGGAGCAAGGAAAGTTGTGGAGGTAGGCTCAAGATGGCGAATAGGTGACGACTCCAAAGTTAATATATGGTCAGATAGATGGTTACCCACCCTTGTAAGCTTTAAGCCAGTATCTCCTAGAAGGGGTCTTTATACTCCAACTAAGGTTAGGGAACTTATTAACGAGGAAATGCAGAGTTGGAATGATCAACTGGTGGATGAAATATTTATGCCTCATGAGGCATTGGTGATCAAAGGCATTCCACTTAGCAAATCTCCAATGGAGGATAGATTAATCTAGCACTATAATTCAAATGGGAGATTTTCCATTCGGAGTGCATATCATATCATTATGGATCAAAGGCTGCTATAGGCAGGTCCAGCCAATTTACCTCCCTCATCTAGCACTGGACAAATGGACTGGAATTTTATTTGGAATAAGAAAATTCCAAATGAAATTAAAATTTTTGCTTGGCAGGTCTATTCTAATGCGCTACCAACATGTGATAATCTGCAGAGAAGGAGAATTGAGGTGAATGGGAGGTGTGCAGTGTGCCAGGAAGAAGCTGAGTCTTTATTACATTGCCTAAGGGACTGCAATTGGGCCAAGAAAGTTTGGTGTTGCAGCTCTTTAAAGGTAGTTAGCCAACTTAAGTCCCCTGACCCTAGGCAGCAGCTGCATGAAGCTCATCAGGCCTTTCTAACTGATGAGTTTTCATTGTTCCTTATTCAATGTTGGTTTGTGTCGAGAAATAGAAATACTAGATTTTTTGAAAATTTGATCCAAGATCCCATTGAAGTGCAGATAAAGGCAGCTGAAATTTGTAGTCAATGTTGGGAGGCAGTAGTACAACCCCTTGTCGATCATATTCCCAACGTTGGGCGGTCTCCTCCAAGAACAGGTACTTTTAAAGTTAATTTTGATGTCGCTGTATATGCAGATCAGAATGTCCTAGGAGTGGGGGTAGTCATACGAGATGATAGGGGGCATTTTGTAGGGGCATTGTCCAAGAGGTTTGCCATGAGTTGTGATATTCGGAAAGCAGAAACTATTGCAGCGAAAATTGAAATTCAATTTGCAAGGCAGCAAGAATTAGAAGAGGTCATTTTTGGAAAGGGATTCGATAAGTGTTATGAATTCTATAAGGAATGGTGATAGAGATTTTGACCCTCTCGAATCAATTTTCAAAGGTATTAGAAGCATAGCAAGGAGTTTTAGATTTTTTGAAGTTTCCGAAGTTCGACGCAATGGAAATAATGTAGCTCATGAGTTAACTTGTTTTGTTTTGCCATTAAATAGTAGTGTTGTATGGCTGGAGTAGGTACCAGACATTGTTATGCCTCTCCTTTTTGCCAACATTCCTAAGTAATAAAATTTTATCGATGTTTCTCATAAAAAAAAAGTGTATTGCACAAAAATTTTTCAAGTCGCCTCTAAATAAGTCAAAACTTTACTGGAAAGTCCTGCAAAAACTGGGATGACGTTCGAACGAGAAAGTACGTTCAAACAACAACGTCCGAACGTGAAAGTCCGTTCGAACGACAGTTCATTCTAGTACTCTTGTCTGATGGAGAAAAAATCACTGGGAGCAAGTGACGTTCAAATGCCAATGACGTTCGAACATGGACAACGAATTAGAACATCAGATTTATGTCGATTGGACTTCTTGCTCACCCTATAAATACATAGTGCTGCCTCCGTTAGCTCCAATACAACATTTCTAACCCCAGGAAGACTTAGAGAGGAAGAAAGAAGGGGAAAACACAAGATCAAGGGAGTATTTTTACCTTGAAAAATATCAAAACATCAAGTTTTTCAAGAACACAAAGGAAGAAGAATGTAGGGGTTTTCTTCCACTCATGTTTTGACTCTAAATCTTATATATATGTATTAGAATCCTTGTTTCTTGATTGTTCTTACAAACCTTACCATGTTTTGATAGAAGTTATAGCTTGATAGCCATAAAACCTTTGTTCTTGACATCCAAACTCTAATTTTTCAAGAAGTATGGATTTTTCTTTTTGATATTTATTTATTCTTTATTTCAAAACTTGATATTCATTTGTTCTTAATTTCAAAACTTGATATTCATTTGTTCTTGATTTCAAAACTTGATATTCAATTGTTCTTGATTTCAAAACTTGATATTCAGTTGTTCTTGATATCAAAACTTGATATTCATTTGTTCTTGATATCAAAACTTGATATTCAGTTGTTCTTATTTTAAAACTTGATATTCAATTGTTCTTGATATCAAAACTTGATATTAGTTTGTTCTTGATTTCAAAACTTGATATTCAATTATTCTTGATATCAAAACTTGATATTCATTTGTTCTTGATATCAAAGCTTGATATTTATTGTTCTTGATTTAAAACCTAGTTTTTCAAGAAAGATGAATTTTTCTTCTTGATGTCCCTTTGTTCAAAAAAAAAAAGTGCTTTGTTGAACTCTAAAAATTATATCTTTTGATGTTCTCTTGCTTATTTTCTTGAATTTCTCCATTGAAAAATACCTATGAAATTGGGAATTTTTGGATTTACTTGTGATTTGAGAAAATTGGTTGGTATTGCATCTCTTATATGGTTTGTTGTGAAGGACTTGAATTGCCTCCGAGAGCTGGCGTAGAGTGTTAGACGTTAGTCTATCCCAGTGGGGGTGAGATGGTTGCCTAACGCTTATAGTGGATTGTTGTTTGTGAGAGCAACCACTATTGTTCACGTACATTCGTGGCTGAGGGATGGTATACTTTTCCTTAAAAGGATTAGTCAATGCCATGGGAGATGGTATACATCCTTCCTAAAGTGGTTTGTGTTCGGTGAATATGGTAGAATCATAGTGTAGATTCTTGAAAAGTGACCAACATACATGAGATTAGATATACAAATTTTGGGTTATTGTTTATTGTTGTGAAAATGGTTTATTACAGGAACTTGTTGGAAATGGTTATGGTTGGAAATGGCTTATTATTGGGAATTGGTTTTACTTCTTCATTTA
The DNA here is from genome assembly GCA_023539305.1 of Ilex asprella. Taxonomy (NCBI): domain Eukaryota; kingdom Viridiplantae; phylum Streptophyta; class Magnoliopsida; order Aquifoliales; family Aquifoliaceae; genus Ilex; species Ilex asprella. The sequence goes on along the minus strand of CM042202.1, from coordinate 6,794,511 downwards.
CTTTATTGCTATTGCTTAAACTTGAGATCAGATGCATGATTGATTGATAACGGTGTCGTTCCCTACCTCTCAACACCACCCTCAAATGTGTATGGCTTATGTGTGAAGGGAGTGTCACCCTCCCTCGGGATGATACAAGAGATAGGGAACAACGGAATGTGAATGGTGGAAAATGAATGAACAAAATATGTGTGAAATGAAATGTGGAATGTGCACAAAAGTGCTCCCCAATGGCAAGGAGTCTTTCGTGGTTGGTGTTTTACTTGGAAGAGTATTCCTAGGTCGTCTCCTCAGGGAAGGAAAAGGAGTTTTGTGAAAGTGATTTTGCAAAAAGGTAAAGAAATGTAAAATTTTTTGTTTATGTTTTGGGGTTGTGTTTGTAAATGACAATGCAAGAAAACAAGTGTTGGCTAATCCAAAAGATTCATTCCAATGGGAATACCAAATCAACTCAAAGTCTTCCTCCGATTGAGCATGAATGAACGATTGATTTGGGGGAAGCTAGGGACGATATTGGTGAGTATCTAAGCATAACCCGTGACTAGGCCTATGGGATATCAAAGGCTCACCAACTCATCCACTCTCAACCCCGTCAAACCGAACCATTTGACTCAAAAGGGAGGAATGAAGAAGAGTTGAAATGGAATCCCCAAGAGGAGTCTCCTTTGGAGTAACCAACTTAAAACTAACTATTCATATTAAAAGCAAGGACAAGCATAAAGGAAATGGACATGGAAAGGAAATGGAGTATGAAACTTAAACTAATGCAAGAAACTTAAACTAGGTAGACAAATCAACAATACCCAATTTAAAGCATGAAAATGAAGAACTTGAAAGCATAACAATGGTGAAATGTAAAGTACAAGGCTAAACTTGAAATGAACATGAAATAGATGAGATTAAAGTGCAAGGATTAAGAATTACAAGAAGTTTAGAGCTTACAACATTTGAAATGGAAAGGAAAAACAAAAACCAAAATTACTATTCATTGTCTTCTTCCTTGGAGCCTTCTATGTCTACTCTTAAGCTTAGGTAGCCACCACCCCTCTCTTGCTGAATAATGCTGAGATATATGGAGTGTGAGCCTTTCCTTTTTGTGCAAGGTGGTCCCCCAATGTGTGTGCAGGCCTCCCCTCAATGGTAGGTGATATGATGGCCCATCACAGGCTAAGGAAGAGCTAGCCTGCAACCCCATGTGCAGCCCATTCCTCTCCCATGCTTTATTAATGCCAAGCCTTCCAAGTCTTCCAAATGTGTAAGGGAGGCGTGCTCTTGTGTCAGGAAATGTTGGGGGGCAAGTGAGAGAAGTGTAGGTGGGGACCCCAAGCCTCAAAGTTGAGTTACAGGCTGTTTTTCGGCCAGAAGGTTCGTGGTACCGGTACCGAGTACTGGTACTATTTTTCTGCACTGGACCACCTTCGGTATAAATGGAATAACTATTGATGTAACTGTTGGATTGAGCTGAAATTTTTACATGATACAGAAGACATCCAGATCTACAACTTTCAGGCTTTAAACTTTTCCAGATTCTGAGTCGATCATGGTCAAAATGGAGGAGAACCGAGGCAGTGCTTCCCAGTGATGTGGCAGCTGGTGCCTTTGTTCCAAAACACCAATACCTCCTTGATTTCTTCACTTTTAAGCCTCCAATTCTTCATGTATTGTGTCCATGCCATTACCACACATCCAACATAGTTGCAAGGTCCTAAAATTCAACATTTAAGCTATCAAAACATGCAACATCGAGAATTCAACATTATTCATAAAATAGGCTAACACTAAGTAATTAAATGCAAAAGTTGAGTTATAATGAATGCAATGAGGCCATGAAATGTGCAATATTATGTGCTCATCAATGCACTGTCATTGTTTTCTTTCAAAAGTTATTTGTGATATTTGTGAAATGATACCGACTTGTTTTATATGTTTTCAAAATCTATTTGAGTTTGGGAGGATTTTCCTATAGAGTTTAGTGCTCACCCACTGCAAACAATACCTATTCTCATATTTAAGTTTAGAGGAAGAGCTCGGAGTCAATGAGCAGGTAGCTTGAGAAGCTCAATTGGATGAAAGCGTGGATCCCGAGGGGAATGTCAAGAGTTGCTCTCTTTATGTCCTAGACTAGGAGATGCATTTTGAAACAATGTATGAATGATATTTTGTTTATTCTGCTGCAAACTTAAGGTTGATTTTGAGATGTAATGGTCATGGTTTGGAATATATTATTTTGGGGGATGTTGTTGATCTTATGTATGATGAATGAAATTTCTGTATTTATGGATTATATTAGTTGCTCTCATGTTGTGAATGGTTTTATATTGTAATATCGTCCAACATGGATTTTGGGGCGTTACATGGAATGTACAACACTATTCAAGCCTATTGTGATCAACTTACGACTATTACGAGGAACATCCTAGATATGAAGAACTCAGAAGGTGTCATCGGCATCCCCTGTCAGCTCCTAAGTATCCCTAGAGATGAAGAAGAATCTTTCTTTCTAGTCCTTATGTGAAGAAGGGAGGTTAGAAATTTTTTCCTCAACCTTCACCCTCTTGGCAAAGAGTAAAGGAAGCCCTAGGCCGGGGAAAACTTAAGGTGGTAATAATAGGCAAACTCAAGTAAAGTAGGGGGAGACTTAATACCACACGCTTGCCAATATACCAGTAGAGCCACTAAAAGACCCCATCTGTTAGGACACAACCTAGTTAGACAGACATTGTAATAAGGAAGGACATCACGAATGAAAGGATGCATTGGGAATCTAAGCCCAGCCTCGAAAGTGGTCACGAAGAAATAGGTCTTTCTGGGGATATTGACATTGCACCTCTCCTCAGCCTAGGGAACATGAATCGGTACTTCTGAGGGAAAACCATATTGTTCCATAAGGTCTTGGGCCCAACTATCGGTCATACGACTTCGAGTTGAGGCCGCACTTCAGTTCAGGTCAAATAAATCTCAAAAATCCTTTTTTCTTTTCAGAGATCATCGTAGAGGACAAGCTTCCTTTCTTCCCCTTCTTCCTTTTCCCTAACTGATTGGGGGACTCAATCTAAAGTACCTCATCCTAACAACCTGAAGTTGAGATTTCTAGATCCAGACCAGGGGATGAGGCATGTAAAGATCATTTCAAAGGACTACCCCTGGTTTCAATCAACACCATAAGAAGTTCCTCTTCCTGGACATTGCTTGATGGTTTCCATTGTAGTTTTCCTTAACCTTCGAACATCATCCTCAATGTGTATTGTGTATAGGTGGAGGGGAGTGTCACTCTCCCTTGGAAGATGTCAAAAAAAAGGGTAACAGAAAAATGGAATGGAATTATGGAAATGTGGAATGCGAATGAACAAAAATGCTCCCAAGCGCAAGAAGACTTTTTGTGTCATGTTTTACTTGGAGGGTACTCCAAGTTCGTCTCCACAAGGAAGGAGGTGAATTGTGTTGAAGGTGATTTTCGGTAAAAAGGGAAAGTGTAAACATCTGTTGTTGTTGAAGTTTGACTTGTTATTTTTATTTTGATAAAAATGAAATGGGAAACAAGTGTTGGCTAATCCAAAAGGTTCACTCCAATATGAATGTCAAGTCAACTCAAAACCTTCCTCCAATGGTGCATAGATAAACGATTGATTCGTGGGAAGCTCAGGAAAAGATAGAAATAAGGATCCAAGCATAACTCGTGACAAGTCTGCGGGATATCAAAGACTCACACACATGTCCACACTCAACCCAGTCAAACCGAACCATCGAACACCGAGGGGAGAAAAGAAGATGAGTTGAAATGACATACCCAATAAGAAGTCTCACTTGGATTAGCCAACTTTACGACTTAGTTACTCATGCTTAAAGGAAATATAATAATGTAATGGAAAGACATTATATTGAAATGAAGATTTTAGCTAAGTTAATTCAAGAAACATAAAGTAAAAGAGAAAGCATTTAATACCCATTGTTAAAACTAAGAAAATGAAGAACATGAATGTATTAATGCTGAAATCTTGAATGGAAGATTAAACTTAAAAGAAACTTGAAATAAATGACATTCAAGACTTCAAACAAAGCCTAGAAGATTCTTACATGAAATTACAAGACAATGTGTGGAAGAAAATGCAAAAATCTCAACTTTTCTCTCTAATACTATTCATCTTCTTCCTAGGCTCTCTATCTCTATATTACCATGTATATTCCATAATAGTGTACATCCCATCCCCGAAACGTCCATGGAGTAATGATATAGCCCTCTGATGTGATCTCCATCTATAGGGGCTGACAAGGATGGGCTGGACAGGGTTGGTGCAAGCCTTGTCTCGACACCTAGCACCTTCTCTCTCCTTTTTCATCATTATTGATCAAGCATCCAAAAGTCCAATAAGAGGAGTATGAGAGATGTCCATTGTGTAAGGTGTGTCAGGGGCAGGTAGGAGAATGTCTAGTGGGACCCCCAAGGCTGCAGAGCTTGAGATTCAGAATCTGTCCCTTTGTAGTTAAACCTACCTGCAGGTCGATAGAAACCTACCGGTAGGTTTCACTCCAGTGAGCTAAAAAAACCGGTAAGTTTGGCAGTATGTATAGGACAGTAGCCAAAACCTACCGGTAAGGCCTACCAGTAGGTTTTACTAGGTTTTGCAAAAAATCTTAGTTCCTCCTGAGCTCTCTTCAAGTCTCGTTCTCAACTCCAATCATCTTGGACACCATGAAAGGGTTTATCTATCATCATTTAACCCTTTTTATCTGCAAACACACTGAAACTTTATTAATAGCTCAAATAGTGCAATTCTACCCATATTAACCGCCAAAGCCAAAGAAAAAGGGATGTAAGAGGTCATAAAATATGCAATATTTTGTGCTAATCACACACCCCTACTTGAGCTTTGCTAGTCCCTAGCAAAGTTTTATTTTCAAAACAAGAGTATAGCATACAACAATCTTTTTAACTATGCAATTCATCCAATCAATCAAAATACCAAAATCATAATGCAATTAAAGAAATAAACTTGTACAAATGGAACAAAAACTGTGGTATTCCGTTAATGTGTTTCAAAGTCGGAGTACATGGAGTCAGACATCAAAAAGAGACAAAATGACCCAAAATTCCTAGAGACTCTTCTACTAGACCGACGACTCCATTCTCGCTATGTACAATCCAACACAAAAAAGACAAAAAGTAGGAACAAATGAACTCTACTCTTCATCACCATCTCCATCATCATCAGTATCAGTCACTCTCACCCTCCTCCTCCTTAGTATCCTCATCAGTACCCCCCCACCTCAACCACAGTGGATGTTGAAAGGGCAGAGGAGGAGGGTCTAATAGCTGGCGGAGGTGGTCCACTTGGAATTGGCTCTCCGAGGAACATGTGGTGAAACAATCTAGTCATCATAGCCAAAATCCCTTGCACTGACACGTCTAAAGCATGCACTGTCACCTCTAGTGCATCAAAATGTTGAGACATTGAGCGCTCTGGTGTAGAGATGGATGACCCAGACTCGGGTGACTCTGGTCTTGCATCCCTAATGCGCTTAGCTTGACTCATTGTCGTGCTCTTCTTACTGCTCGTCTTTCCAATTGCCCAAGTCACGGGGGAGTGAGCATGTCAAATGCATACGCCTTGACCTTGAAATGCCTCCACATCCGAGTCTCCAAACTCCTGAACGGTAAATTAGCCTTGGGTTTCTATCTCAGCAAAATCTTTCATCACCTCCCATATGAAAATAGCAAAGTCAACTGTCTTTCCAGACATGACAGCATCCAAAAGAGCCAACTTTCAATATTCAGTGTCTTTTATGCGCCCCTTGATAGAAGTTTTAATGAAGGAGTTTATTCAGAAGTCCATACGAGTGCTTCATTCCCCCAATGTGGATTGTCCCCTTGAATTAACTAGGGTCATCATACTTCAAAGCTACAAACTCAGCAATGGTCTTGGCTTGGGTGATGTTATGAGGATAGACTAGTGTAGAGGAGGGCAGAGTCTCATAATTTCCTAGGAAAGTGGCAATGATAGCGGGGTTCACCACAAACATCTTTCCCTTGACATTTGTCCTCAAAATCTCAACCTCGTTCACCTCCACCATCCTAAGTTTTTAGTAGAAATCTCGACACATAGACAAATTGTACCCATCCACAGGCTCAAACCAAAATCTCATCCCATGTGCATCAATGAGCCTAACAACCTCATTTCTTGGGGCAAACGAGATGTGTTCGAGAAGCTGCTCACATGTTACATTCTTCTCTAGGATCAACTGGATCCTTGCCTCATTTTTGGCCTTCTTCTATTCGTTCTGGTCCCCGCTTGACCCCTCTTTGCCTCTCTTGCAACTGGTAGGCTCCTCGGGTTGAGAGGAGTCAGATCCGGTTCTCTTGGTTTGAGCCATGCAAAGCAACAGTGCCCCCATAGTCAAGAATGTGAGAAGGATCAAGAAAATAATCTCAATCGGCTCCATAGCCTCATGAATGATCTTAACATGACGACCCATTGTGAGATTTTTGGAGAATTTGGAATGATGAAGGGAGATTAGTGCTTGAGGGATTTTCAGCAAATTCTAGGGTTTCAAGGTTGAAATCCAAAAAATTACAGTACAAGAGTTTGAGATTTGAGAGATTGATGGAGAAGGAGGGTGATTTGGAAGCCTATGAGGGTTTTGAGTAGAGAGAAATGAACTAGGGTATGTGATTTAGGATGAAAATGAAAGGTTTCCCTGAAAATTTTTGATTAAAAGCCCTAATATTAGCATTCAAGGCGAAACCTACTGATAGATTGATGGAAACCTAACGGTAGGTTTTACTCTAGTGGCCAAAACCTACCAATATGGCCTACAGGTAGGTTTTTCCTTGGTTGCAAAATTAACATGTTGTCCAGCACACTACCACTCCATTTCATTTCAGGACCTACCCTATACAACCTAACACTCTCTTTATGACCTTTACTCCACCCTAAACATGTACTAAGTTTGTAAACCACAATTTGAACCATCATGCCTAAATCATTACCAGAATTGCAATGCGATTTAAGATTTTGATGCATTCAAAGCACAAGGCATGGATTCCTACTTTTCAACACCAAAATGAATGCACGTATGTAAAACATATATTCAAATACCAGGGGCATTCTTAATTCATTCAAATATAAAAAACTTGAATAATATTTCCCTATTTTGCAAGCATTGGGTTATTTAACACATTTCTCAGATGGTTAAACTAAGCACACATGAGCATCACTATAGTCTCAAATACTAGTCTAAAGTATGCACCCACACATTCATTTTCAACCTTGTGGGTGTGTGAATTGGACAAATAATTTGAGCATTTACACAATAGAATTCACATTCGAATGGCTAGCCAAATTCAGCTTCAATGCAAAACTCACCAAAGGTCACTCTTAACAATAAAATACACTCTAGTTATCCTGGCATACTGATTAGTACTCAAATATAGCATATTATTATGTCTCTTTTGGACTAATTATACTTTGATGAATTTTAAATGATGACATTTCAGGTTCTAAAGTGAGAAAAGGTTCAAGGGCTACAAAAAGTACACTTGAATGTAACACCAGCACATTGGGGAACAAAATTAAAAAGTGTGGAACAAAGTAGTATCGTTTGAATGCTACATACCGTTCGAACATCCACTTGAACTAGGTAAAGATCAGACTTCCAAGGCAAGATGTGTTGCAGCCAAGAACCAAAGCCTAGAGAATCAAGTATCACGTTTGAACGCTACCTACCGTTTGAACGTTCACTGAAGCACAGGCAAGACCAGACTGACTGAAGATATCGTGTGTTGTAGCAAATCTATGACAAGTTCTGCATATAGTGTGGCAGGAGATTTCCATAGAGGACCACATGCCATTGGACGTCTGAGTGATATGTACAGATCCCATCTAACGTGTGAACGCCCTTAGAGCAAAGACAGAAAGGACGTTCGAACATCACTCACCGTTCGAACGCCCGTAGAACAAAACCAGCAAAAACGTTCGAACTCCATATGCCGTTCGAACGTCCTCGACAGACTGCCTGCAGAGTGGATGGGTTTTCACTTTGACTCCGGCAATGAGGACTATTTATCCCCCCCTTTTGCCTCATCCTTGCCTATAAATACTCTCATTTTTTGGAGAGAAGGGGCACTCAGCACTTGACTGAATGAAGAGCACTTCAAGCACTTAACATTTTCTTCTTTGTCTTAATTTTCATCTTTGCTAGAGAGTTGGGAAGTTTAGACTCCCACTCATTTCTTTATATTAATGTTTGCATTTGCATTTACGTATGAAGTGTAGTTTCTTTATTTATTTTTAGTCTTTACATTTATGTTTATGTTGGCTTATATTAAGAATTGTAGTTTTTTTATTTACTTCTAGTCTTTACATTTATGCTATTACATACATGTCTTTAATTATGTCTTGCACTTCCATTGTTTGAGCTCCCTTCTTTCTTAGAAGAGTGAAACTCTTTCACTTTTCTAGAGTTTTGCCAAAGCTATGAAGGGTTGAATGTGATTCACTCATTCTTTGTTGAAGATTAGCTCTTTGTTTATTGTGCTTTTATTTTTAAAACGTCCTCTACTTAGAGGGATGAGCATCACTCACTTTTCTTGCTTTACCAAAGCTATGAAGAGTGAGTAGTTTTTCATTTACTTTTTAGTAAGAGGTGAAGGGCATGCATTAATTATTCGGAAGTTATATTTATGCACTATTCTAAAGCTTAACGTTTATCCCCTTGTTTATTGGATGATTGACTATATCTAGCAAAGCTAAGGTACTTTGTACAATTGAGAGTCTTTCTATGACACGGATGACTCTTGCATGGAAAGTCTACTCGTTTCAAGGCAAGTACCACAACTAGATCTTCATGACTACCCCTTAATCATCCCCCTTATTGTACTTCATTTAAAGAATGTAATATTAAAACCATGGTTAGATGTCTTGTAGAAGCATTTGCTGAATTGTAGATGGGTTAAGTCTCAGCACAAACAAAACATCTAAAAATACATCGGAACCATGGTCTTCATTCTCACAATCCATCTTTATCTTCCAAATAACTTGTTGTTGACATGGGAGTTAATTGAGTAATTAAGCATAAATATAATAAATTGGATAATTGATTACATGTCCTGATCCTAGATCTAAAGAGTGACTTTTCTTCCATTTAAATTAATCTTATATTTTGCCTAGAAAACCTTCTTGGAAAGAATTTCATATTTAATCCAGGAAAAACCTTACAATCTTATAATCACAAATTTCAAAGGTTACAATCCATTGGTCTCCCCCTCTGCTTACTTTGAAACACCAACACAACAAGTTCCCTGTGGATTCGACTAGGGACTCAAATCGGATTATTACTACAACTTGACCGCCTGCACTTGGGTGTACACATTTCGGATCAAGTCAAGTTTTTGGTGGCATTGCCAGGGAATTCTTAGTAAAAGTGTTTTAAAGTAAAAGGTAAAAAGACCTCTCTTTTTGTATATACTCTTTAGTTTACTGTAAATAATTTGTTTTGTTTCTATTTATTTTATGTTTGAGAACGCTCCTCACTATAAAAATTGGCCGGCAGAATCTTCTGGGTCAATGAACCAATCAAAACCAAATTCATCTAGATCAATAGCAGACTCTTGTGAGAGTATTATGACAAATAATGATAGAAATAGAGAAATTCCCATGAGGGAGGATGAAGTTGTCACGCCCCCAATTTTACAAAATCGTGATAAAAAATTTTTTTCTTTGTTTATACAAAAAAAACACATGCCAGTATGTTAAAAAAAAAAACTAAGAAAGTATCTCTTTAGTTTAAAATAAATCACCATTTTAAAAAAAATTGGTAGAGTTTCCTTTGAAAATTGGGCTTCCAACCAGTTAGTAAGAGCATCCCTGTGAGAGCACGACATTATTTAAACTAACTAATCATCCACAACATGCCTCCATCAAAAATATAATCCAACTAAATCTGGGGTGGCAATTAGAGGCCCACAAAGTCCTCTCAAATCCGGATACATTCAACACCAATATATATACCACAACTTAGTACACAAGGTATTAACTTTACATTACAATACCCAAAATAATAAGCCTTCTATGGGATGATCAAGTGTAAACTGCAAAAGCCTCAAGACAACTTTTTCTAACTCAATGTTTGAGTGCTAACATTTACATAAATTCTAAGGGTATATACAAAAAGCTCCAAAAGATACTCTTTCTAGTGCAAGCTCCCACAAGCATTCCATCGCCTATGCCCCAGGATGCATGCTAGTTTCTAAAAATATTAGTAAGGGGTGAGCAACCACACACTCAGTAGGATAAACCTTTTTCCAAGCATTAACAAAGTTTTAAATACCAACATTCCACAAACTATATGAATAAATAATGAAACTTTTCTATCATTAAATACAATTACATGACAATAAATAAAGCATTTATCAAAATTTTCCAACACCTCAACATTAGAAATAGCAAGGTATAAATTAAAGGTTTATATATTGAAAGTCAAACCATCATAGCAAATATCATGCATGCCACGCATATGGACAATATCATCAATCACACCGGTTCACGCATGAACCATCCCTGAGCAAACTTTTGGGTCTTGCACCCTTGGGTCTCATCGCCCTTCTTGCTTTTCAAGGGGAAAGTGTAGGGCACAACTTGTGACGTCACATAGGCCATCGCCGAAAACCACTACAATAACCAATCATCCCCCTTATGACTAGTAGCCGCATTGGCAACCCACTCAATAGGTCTCCATCGTCTACTAACCCTCTGCCTGTCAATATCGAGCATATATTTTCCAAAAATAATTATTTTCTGTAGCCATAAATCCTTTTGAAATCTCATGTCATAACCTTGATATTTTATCAAAACATATAGTATACTCAAATCTCAAAATTTACATTTTCAAAGCAACACAACAAATTCCCAGAAAATAAGTGATATATTATGTACAAGATCGTAGCACACTTCAAAGCCCCCCAAATCATAGATTTAATTAAATATCCATCACTAAAATTAAACAAGGGTTTCAAACCCACAACAAAATTATTTTTATTTCCAAGAGAATATGTAATATATATTATGTACAATATCATAGCATACTATAAAACCCAAAAATCATAGGTTTCATCAAATACCCATAGCTAAAATAAAACTAAATTTTCAAATCCATAACACAAAAATCATTTTTATGCATGTAGGTTCACAGTCCATGGCATATTAAACATTAAATCAAGGATTACAATAAGTATTTTGCCATTAAACACATAATAAGCTTTAACTAAAGAAAATAAATGAGATGCATATTGTAAATGCAAGAGAGAGCAAAACACCACCTATAAATCAAAACTTCAAGTTTAATCTTCAAGATCCTCAAGCCAAGATCAAGCCCTATAGCCCTTCTTCTATCTTCTTCTCCCTTTCTCTCTCTAGTTCTAGGATGGGTGAAGGATTTTTGGGTGAGTGATGTGAGAAAAAATGGAAGAAAAGGGCCTGAAATCTGGGTTTAAGCCCAGCAGTCCTGTTTTTTACTGTTCATGACTGATTTTGGTTTTTTCTAAAATTACGGTTTTGCCACTAAAAAACTCCAATTTGATCCATATGACTACCCCAAGGTTTTTCGATGTTCTGGATTCATTTTTAATGTTATTTTAACCTAAAAACATTTAGTTTTATGATTTATCTCAAAATTAAAGTTAATTTACATCCGAAACACTAAAATTACTATTTTATCCATCTAAACCGTTATATGTGCTAAACGGTTATTTCATGTTTTTCGGACCTCCCGGATTCAATGGTAATATTATTTTGACCTAAAAAATTAATATATTTACATATTTACCCTTATCAACCTTAAACACCTCCAAAAATTAAATTTCACCCCAAAAATCAATACGTTCATATTTCAAACTTACATGACTATTCATTCAACAACGATTAAAAGTTTCTCTCATCATTTTAATTATCTTAAAAATACTAGGAAGTTAATATCATTTATTTTTATATAAAACATGGGATCTCACAATCCACCCCCATTAAAATAAGTTTCGTCCCTGAAACTTGTTGCTAACCTCCAAGGTCGAAAAGATGTGGATATCGTGCTTGCATATCGGTCTCCAATTCCCAAGTAGCTTCTTCGACGCCACGGTGTTGTCATAGCACCTTCACAAGAGGTATAACTTTGTTGCGTAGAACATGTTCCCTCCTATCAAGAATTTGCATTGGTGCTTCATTGTAGCTCATGTCCTCTTGTATTTGGATGTCTTGCCAATCAAGAATATGCGATGCGTTGGCCTCACATTTCCGTAGCATGGAAACATGGAAGACGTCATGAACTCCCGAGAACTGAGGTGGTAAAGCAAGCTTGTATGCCACCATCCCTACTCGTTTCACTATCTCAAAAGGCCCAATGTACCTTGGAGCCAACTTCCCCTTTTTTCCCAAAACAAAGTACTCTTTTCCGGGGTGACACCTTCAAGAACACATAGTCACCATTTTTAAATTCTAATGGCCTCCTCCTCCTATGTGCATTACTCTTCTGTTGGCTTTGAGCTGTGCGTAATCGTTCCTGAATTAATTGTATCCTTTCAGTAGTCTTCCTCACAATCTCCGGACCATATAAATTTCTCTCCCCCACTTCCGCCCAACACAAGGGTGATCTACAAGGTCTCCTATACAGTGCTTCATAAGGTGCCATGCCAATGCTGGATTGAAAACTATTGTTATATACAAATTCCACCAATGACAAATGATCACTCCAACTTCCCTTAAAGTCCAACACACAAGCTCGTAACATGTCCTCCAAAATTTGTATCACCCTCTCGGATTGGCCATCCTTTTGAGGATGAAAGGCAGTGCTAAAGTATAACTCTATCCCCATAGCTCGTTGTAGACTTTACCAAAATTGTGCCACAAAACAAGAATCACGATCAGACACAATAGAGAGTGGAACTCCATGCAATCTAACAATCTCCCGAATATAAAGTTTGCTCAAGGTCTCTAAAGTATTAGTGATCTTCATACTCAAGAAATGAACGAACTTGGTGAGTCTATTTATAATAACCCATATGACATTATGCCCTCGCGAAGTCCGCGAAAAACCTGTCATGAAATTCATGGTAATGTGATCCCACTTCCACTCTGGGATAAGATAAAAACTGTAGTAACCCTCCGAGTTTTTGATGCTCCACCTTCACTTGCTGACACACTGCACATCTTGTTATGAACCTTGCCACATCTTTCTTTATTCCCTTCCACCAATATTGACGTTTCATGTCTTTATACATTTTTGTGCCACCGGGGTGGATAGCAAACTTAGAGCGATGACACTCTCCAAGTATCTCCTCTTTTAGGGAAGAATCATCTGGTACATATATCTTTTTCCCATATCTCAATTTTCTATTCCTCAAAGACCAACCTTCAACTACTTCCCCATTTTTTAATTGGGCTCGAATCGACTCTAAGTAAGGATCCAAGAATTGCAACTCAATAACCCTACGTTGGAGGGTAGGTTGAGCCACAAGGTTAACAAGCAAGGTCAGGATCCATCTCCTCCAACCCATAGATTATAGTCTACAAGTGCATCCATCATCTTTCATTTACTTGCCAACATACCACTAACTTTACCACGCGACTTTCTACTTAAAGCATTGATTCAGATCTAATATCTACAGTTATTAGAGGAAAGATTGATCATTTTGGTATGAAAGTGTGATAATAATGTTAATTTATTAAAAGATTAATGTTATGAGAACTAAAGTGGAGTTGTGTTCTTTTGCAGGCTTATAGCGCAAAATTGGAACTAAGTGATGAGAAGAAATAAAGCATGACTTAAAGGGAGATCACACTGGAACACGCGTCCGGACGGAGGAAGATAACGCGTCCGGACTCGATTGGCAGAAAGTTGAAGGACGCAGACTGCACATTCTGGAGATCACGTCCGGACGGAATGAGATGCGCGTCCGGACGCGTTTGGAAGACTTGGCGCGTCAGATTTAGAAGTCTAATGAAATTTGATCTTCTCTCGAATGTGATTATAAAAAGATACTGAGGATTTTACAGAGGAATATTATTTTTCTGGGATCTGAGAATTTCCTTAATTTATTTTTTGCATTCTTTCAATCATGTCCGGCTAGAAAGCTCCGCTAGGGCTAGGGGAAAATCTCTCAACGGAGTACGGTATTTTTATTGACTTTTGTACTTAATGATTTATGTTATTGTGTTAATTTAATTCCTAATATTTTAGCAAAGTGTTTATGCTGTAAAAACTCCTGAGTTGTTGTGCCACGTACATCGATTGCTTGAGTTTTCCTGCGTGTAAATCACTGGTTATTCCATGCTGGTAAAATTAATATGATTTCATAAAATAATATGATTGAATGGTTATTCAGGTTCCTGGTAATCTTTTGATTATAACCTTTGGATTTATCACTTGATTTGTTAATTGGGTTAACCGACATTTAATTCCTATTTCAAGTCAAATCTTTGAGTCTTTAATTATTACTGTATGAAGTTGAGAGGGAGTACCTGATGCTCTAGTATTTTCATTATTGTTTCAATACCAAAATCAATTGTTCTCAATCAACCAATTCTCAACTCAATCTTTTCTTTTAAATTGCTGTTAGTTTTTGTGTGATTGCTTCTTTGTTACAATTCCTCGTGGGATCGACCTCGGACTTTCCGAGAATATATTACTCTGCTCAACCTGCGCTTGGGTTTACACTTTTAAAGTTGAAGCAAGTTTTTGGCGCCGTTGCCGGGGAATTGAAAGACAATGAGCCATCACATCTTTTGAGGTTTGCTAGATTTGAAATTCATCACAGATCCGGTAATCTCGTCTCTTATTTTTTTTATTTATTATTTATTTGTTTTATTTTTCCTTAAGTTAGATATTTCATAATTTTTATTCTTAGATTTTTAGATTTTTTTTAATGTGGTGTTAAGTGCTTCCTCTATGGAGGAATGGTGTGAGTTTTGTGATGCGTTTGGACATCCCATTGAGGTTTGCCCTTTAATTCCAACTGCTAGACAAATTTTGAGGAATGGGTCAATTGTATTACCTAATTCTTCTCAACATTACCCCGACCATTGTTTTGAAACTTTTTATCCTGATTTTGGTTGGGGGAATGAACATTATCAATTACCGGTACATCACACATCACCACAAGAGCCTCCCCAATATCCACCTTACCATGACCAACAAGAAAAGAATTTGGAAGACATTTTATGTGAATTTATGCAAAGCCAGCTAGCTTTCAATGAAAACCTACTAGCCTTCATTGAAAGCCAACTAGCTTTCAATGCCCAAATAAGCCATGATATTGAAGAGATAAAAGACATGCTTAATCCATTGACCCAAAAACAAGAAGTTAAACATGGTCAATGTGATGTGAGTGATTCTTTTTATGAACTACAAACTGAGGATGAATCCATTAATACTCTTGATAATGAAGAATTAAGTGACATTATTATTCCACAAGAGGTTAATGAGCCCAAGGACCTTTTATTATCAAAAAGTAGTAATGAGATTCACATATCTTGTAACGCCCCAAAATACACCCTGGACGGCATTACATTCAATAACCATTTACAATCATGAGTGCAACTACATAACT
>CM042202.1:6698933-6777244 GCA_023539305.1 Ilex asprella | reverse complement strand
GTTTTTCCCTTTCTTTATCTCCTCCTAGGGCTCTAGGATGTTTGTGGTGAGAATGAGATGAAGAATGGGGCAAATAGGGCTTGAAATGGGGTTTTAAAACCCAAAATCCCGACTTTTTAACTGTTCGAAAGGCTTCAGAGAAGTGGTACCGGTACTGGGTACCAGTACCATTTAGCTACTGGTTTTGGGGTACCGGTACCATTTGACTGCCTCGACTTCCAGTGCAGTTTTGACCCATTTAGAGGTCTAATGGAAAAATTTTCATTAGAGACACTTTTGTATTCCTTGATGTCTACTATCTAATGTCAAAATTTCAGATCAATTGGATATAAGGATAAAAAGTTATGGGCAAAATACTAGAAGGTGTCTAAGATAATTTTTACCCAAATTCACTCTAAAGTGGATTTTAACTCGGGAATGCTTTCTAACCTCTAATACATCTCATATTACCTTTTCCAAGGTTGTTCGACCTTTCGGATTCAATGGACACCTTATTTTGACCTAAAAGTATTTAGAAATTCATCTAATCCTCATTTCCATGTTTCAACATCTTTGAAACTCAAACTTTCCAATCAATATGCGTCTCTAGTATTTATCCTATTATTAAAATCTATATGGTTTATCCTTACCTCATTATACATATCCACATATTCACAACAATATTTTACTATATATATCTATACATATATATAAAAGAAAATACGGGGTGTTACATATCTAATCTTGGTGAGGGTGTAAAAGTTGAGTTGAGTTCCATAATTGATAAAGATCCATTTTTTATCTCATTGTTAGATTTGCATAAAAATATATATATCTCCCTTTTCTTGCATGTTCCAAAAATATATTGGATATATGAGTGGATAATTCAATTAAAGGAGTTACTTCGATGTCACATTTTTAAGCTAGTAAAATTCAATGGGCGTATATTCAAATCTGACTTTAAGCCGGATTGAGTGTGTATTTTTATGTTTATTTGTACATAGTAGTTAGATTTTATTTTATTTTATTTTTTTGAATTTTAATTTCTTTTCTGTTTGTTTCAATTTATAATTTTTTTTGTTGAGTATTTTATTTTTAGGTTTTAGAGTTTTTGCGGCACCAGGTATTCCTATTTCCTTGATCTGTATTCATTATTTTGATTGAGCATTACGTTACTTATTTTTACATTGAGGACAATGTTGGATTTAGGTTGGGGGTATGGGTATGTTTTGTGTTGTGAAAACTCCTAATTTATGTTTTTTTTTTCTTCTCTAGTTTATTTACTTTGCTAAAAAAAATTAAAAAAAAATTGTTATTAAATATTTAAATAACATTTTTATGCATAATTTGACACTACAATATATAAATAATTTGCGTAGCTTTAAATTTGCAACTGTTTAAGCATCACATAGAACTTTATTCTATATTTTTGTATCTCATATCATGTTCTTATAAAAACTCATAAATTGTACACTTTAGACTTTACCAAGTTGACAATTTGTTAGGTATTTTACCTTGAGAACTTGAAACATATAGTGGAGATGCATAAAACCCTAGTGAGTTTTGATCCAATCTTTTTTTTGGAGGGGTATTTACATTTACTCAATAAATAATATTTTTATTCAACTAATCTCCTTCAATAGTCTCATTATTTTTGTTTTGGTCAACACCAATACTTTGAATAATTGCTTGACTTTAAATTATTTGCATGGGAAGTGTGTTATCAAAAACTCTTGAGATATGATTTTAGGCCATCTTTGACATTATTTGAGCTTAAACCTTATTCTTTGAATATTATTATCCCTAGAAGCCGTGATTGAGCCTTTGAAGCAAAATTTTATTTCTTATACCCAACATATAATAACCAATCCAACGAAAAAAAAAATATCTTTTACCCTTAGTTATCCCGAGATTGAACTTTTATTGTCTATGTAATTTGGGAGATGTTGGTTGAGAAAATATGAAAAAAAGAAAAAGAGTTTTACATACTTGTGAATATTTGCATTAGATGTCTTGCTATATATATTAAAAAAAAAAAAAAAAAAGGAAAGACAATATGTCTAGCTGTGAAAAAGCAAAGAAAAAAAATAGCAAGCATGAGTAAAAAAAAAAATGTGATCAAGTGTTGTAAATTGTGCTTCTAAATGATAGAGAGTGAAAGGCTATGGGAAGAAGTTTGGTTGTGCAATGTACATGTTCTCTCGGGATACCCTTTTGAATTTCTGAATATCATTCGTTTCAAAACCCTAATCCCAAGACCCCATTTCAACCTTAAACAAAGTCCTATTTGATCTCAAGAGTGTATTGACGGATGCATGACTTGTGTGAATAACAAAAAGAATAGTGATTATTTATTTATTGTGTGTTGATTTCCTTTCATGAGACTATGTCAAATCATTTTCTTTTAAATGATGATTGTTTTAATAGACATGTGAGCATTATTTTGTCTTGATTTAAATATATTCTTCTCACATGTGATATTTGAGGGAATAGTCACTATAATCTGAGAGAATTTGTTTATGAGTGAATTATCTAGTGAGATTTGACATTGAGACGAATAGTTGATAGTTGTAGAGGAGATTACCAGATAAATTATTAACTTGGTATTGTTAATTCACACTACACACGAGTTTCTATGAGAATGTGATAAGTGCATACATTTATATAACGTAGAGTTCTATATTTTACATTGCATGTGCTTATAAAAAGTTTACATCTTAGAATTTTTATATTGTGGTAGCAATTTATGTTATAAAATTATTATTCAGATATTTGATCACAAGGTGATGTTTGGGGGTATCATCTCTGGAAACCCTCACGAGACTATACTCGTCCACTAGGGGAAACCTAGGGGTTTAAAGGCTTGTTATGAAATTCATGGTAATGTGATCCCACTTCCACTCTGGGATAAGATAAAAACTGTAGTAACCCTCCGGGTTTTTGATGCTCCACCTTCACTTGCTGACACACTGCACATCTTGCTATGAACTTTGCCACATCTTTCTTCATTCCCTTCCACCAATATTGACGTTTCATGTCTTTATATATTTTTGTGCCACCGGGGTGGATAGCAAACTTAGAGCGATGACACTCTCCAAGTATCTCCTCTTTTAGGGACGAATCATCTGGTACATATAGCTTTTTCCCATATCTCAATTTTCTATTCCTCAAAGACCAACCTTCAACTACTTCCCCATTTTTTAATTGGGCTCGAATCGAATCTAAGTAAGGATCCAAGAATTGCAACTCAATAACCCTACGTTGGAGGGTAGGTTGAGCCACAAGGTTAACAAGCAAGGTCAGGATCCATCTCCTCCAACCCATAGATTATAGTCTACAAGTGCATCCATCATCTTCCATTTACTTGCCAACATACCACTAACTTTACCACGCGACTTTCTACTTAAAGCATCTGCAATCACATTGGCCTTCCCAGGATGATAGTTAAGGGTAAAGTCATAATCTTCTAGATACTCCATTCAGCGTCGTTGACGAACATTCAGATCCTTTTGTATGAAGATGTACTTCAAACTCTTGTGGTCGGAGTATACTTGAAACCGTTCTCCATACGAGTAACAACGCCATAATTTGAGGGCAAATACAACAACGACAAGTTCCAAATCATGAGTGGGATAATTTTGCTCATGGGTCTTCAACTGCCTTGAACCATAAGCAATGACCTTCCCATGTTGCATCAACACACACCCAAGTCCCCGTAATGAAGCATCTGCATAAACGTCATAGCCCTCCACTAGTAGGTATAATGAGAACAGGTGACGTGGTTAAACTTCTCTTCAAAATCTCAAAAGATTGCTCACAATCTTCATTCCACTCAAACTTTTCCCCCTTTCAAGTAAGTCGTGTCAATGGCATAGATATACGAGAGAATCCCTCTACAAACCTCCTATAATAACCAACTAGTCCCAAGAAGCTTCGAACCTCGGTCACATTCTTAGGTCGATCCCATTTCAAAACCGTTTCAATCTTGGATGGATCCACTGACCCTCCTTCCTCGGATACTACATGTCCCAAAAACTTGACTTCTCTCATCCAAAACTCACATTTGCCCTTCTTAGCATACAACTTGTGTTCCCTCAATGTTTGCAAAACTAACTTGAGATGTAGAACGTGCTCCTCATGTGTTTTAGAATAGATGAGGATGTCGTCAATGAAGACAATGATGAATTGGTCAAGGTAGGGCCAAAACACACGATGCATCAAGTCCATAAAAGCCGCAGGTGCATTCGTGAGTCCAAATGGCATCACCACAAACTCAAAGTGCCCATACCTTATCCGAAAAGCGGTCTTAGGGATATCTTCATCTCTAATTCTCAATTGATGGTACCCTGTGCGGAGATCAATCTTTGTATAATAGCGAGAACCCTTCAATTGTATAAAGAGGTCATCGATGCGGGGTAGAGGATACTTGTTCTTTATAGTCACCCGGTTCAACTTCCTATAGTCCACACACAATCTAAGGGTTTCATCCTTTTTCTTAACAAAGAGGACGGGAGCGCCCCAAGGTGAAGTACTCAACTGTACAAACCCAAGGATAAGAAGCTCATCTAGTTGTTTCCTTAACTCCTTCAATTCCATTGGTGCCATGCGATAAGGAGCAATGGATATCGGTTCCGTTCCACGGTAAAGCTCAATAGAAAACTCCACTTCTCTCAATGGAGGTAATCCAAGCAACTCGTCGGAAAAAACGTCAAGAAAGTTAGATACTACAAGAATAAAAGTGGACTCCACATCATCCCGTTCCTCTCCAAAAATGTGGGCTAAGAAACTTAGGCTACACCCAATATCAACCTTCAGAATGGGTTTCCCCGTCGTATGGAGATGTCGAGGGATACTATTTTCACCTATGAAATAGAAAAGTACATCCCTCGTTGCATGAAATTCCACTTTCTTCCGATAGCAATCCATAGTAGCATGGTAGGAAGAGAATAACTCCATTCCAAAAATAACATCATACCCCATCATCTCCAAAGCAATTAAATGTACCCTCAACTCTTTCTCTCCGAAGCGAAGTACACAATTTCTACACATTCTAGTTATCTCCAAACAATCTCTGGTAGGTAGATCTACATATAGCATATAACCCAAAGACTCAAACTCTAACCCCAATGCAATGGCATATGATGTACAAATAAAAGAATGGGTTGCCCCGGGATCAAACAAGATACGAGCCCATGAATTATAAAGAAGAATCATACCCTTCATTACTGCATTAGAAGCACTCCCATCAGGCTTAACTAAACCATAAATGAGAGCTGAGGCATCAGTGCCCTGAGTCTTGTTTCCCTATTTCTTTTGTTGAGCTTGCTATTGTGGCTGAGATTTTAATTGAGTGGTCTGGGGCTGCTGTGGTACTGTCTGCACATGAGCATAAGAAGTTTGTTGATATAGTAGCTTTGTAGACTACTGATAAAATCCCCTATTACTCTGTCCCTGTGGTGAGGAAGCTACTGAAGGGCAGTGACTTCTAAGGTGACCCGTGCCACCACACCCATAACACCGTTGCAAGTGTATCGGCACTCTCTCAACGTGGCCCCCTGGTCTCGAACTTTGTGCATAGCTTGACTCACTCCCTTGACCTATACTACGTTCTGGACATTGGTATGGAGTATCCTTGTGACGTCCCCCACTACCACTGTCGGTCTTGGATTGACTCTTCCTATGTTGGCGGTGCTCTCGAATAACTTGAGTTTCCTCCCAATCTCTCTCCACTAGGGTAGCCTGCTCAACTAATTCGCCAAAGTCACGAATGCGAAGAGCTACCAAATTCTCTCGAATAGATGGATTCAAACCTTTCTCAAACAACTTGGCCTTTTTGGCCTCAGTCGATACATACTCTGTAGCAAAGCGGGAGAGCTCCACGAACTTGGACTCATATTCAGTGACAGTCATGTTACGTTGTTGAAGTGCCAAGAGGTCGGATGTCATCTTATCCCTCACCGATTCGGGAAAGTATTTTCCATTGAAAACCTCTTCAAAATTTTCCCATGTCATTTGTTCCACGTTTCTCCTTCTTTTTACCGACTCCCACCATTGGTCAGCTTCCCCATCTATAAGATATGCAGCTAGACCAACTCTCAAGTCAATGACAATATCCATGCCATCCATCACTTTCTTCACTTGTCGAAGCCACTTCTCAGCCTTGACTAGGTCAGGGGATCCTTGGAAGGTAGGAGGACGTTGTCGTAGAAATTCTTTAAGGACCATCATCCTTCTACCCTCTCCTCCAACTTGTTGCACTTGAGTTCAGCTTGAGCTTGGGTGGCGGTAGTATGGTTGTTGTTGTTCCCGGCTTGTTGTACCAATGTAGTGAGCTCCCTCAAACATTGGTAGATACCATTCATAGTGTCTTGACGTGGCGGTACTTGATTTTCCCCTCCTCGGGGTGGTCTCCCACGTCCTCTTCTTGCTTCCATCCTACATATGCAACTAGACTTTAGATCACTGTTTCAAACATATACATTCTAGAGAAGTAGTTGAGTTTAGGAAATACTTCGGTTCCTACAATTAACCTCAATAGCCTAATGACTTTCAAAAACTTTACGTGTCGGGACCATATTTGGATAATCCAATTACCTACAGCTCCCATATAAGATCTAATACCAAAGCTCTGATACCAACTTGTCACGCCCCCAATTTTACAAAAGAGTGATAAAAAAATTTACTTTGTTTATACAAAAAAACACATGTCGGTATGTTAAAAAAAACAACTAAGAAAGTATCTCTTTAGTTTAAAATAAATCACCATCTTTTTTTAAAAAAAATTCGGCAGAGTTTCCTTTGAAAATTGGGCTTCCAACCAGTTAGTAAGAGCATCCCTGTGAGAGCACAACATAATTTAAACTAACTAATCATCTACAACATACCTCCATCAAAAATATAATCCAACTAAATCCGGGGTGGCAATTAGAAGCCCACGAAGTCCTCTCAATTTTGGATACATCCAACACCAATATATATACCACAACTTAGTACACAAGGTCTTAACTTTACATTACAATACCCAAAATAATAAGCCCTCTATGGGATGATCAAGTGTACACTACAAAAGCCTCAAGAAAATTTTTTCTAACCCAATGTTTGAGTGCTAACATTTACATGAATTCTAAGAGCATATACAAAAAGCTCCAAAAGATATTCTTTCTAGTGCAAGCTCCCACAAGCATTCCATCGCCTATGCCCCAGGATGCATGCCAGTCTTTGAAAATATTAGTAAGGGGTGAGAAACCACACGCTCAGTAGGATAATCCTTTTTCCAAGCATTCACAAAGTTTTAAATACCAACATTCCACAAACTATATGAATAAATAATGAAACTTTTCTATCATTAAATACAAGTACATGACAATAAATAAAGCATTTATCAAAATCTCCCAACACCTCAACATTAGAAATAACAAGGTATAAATTAAAGGTTTATATATTGAAAGTCAAACCATCATAGCAAATATCATGCATGCCACGCACATGGACAATATCATCAATCACACCGGTTCACGCATGAACCATCGCTGGGGAAACTTTTGGGTCTTGCACCCTAGGGTCTCATCGCCCTTCTTGCTTTTCTAGGAAAATGTGTAGGGGACTGATTCGCACTTTTTGTGTGTCTGAATTATATTAAAATATTACACCCAAGTATAGGTGGTCGAATTGTAGTTTTCTCGGTTTTAAGTCCAAGTATCGATCCCACGAAGAGTTAAGTAATTAAAATAATAAAAATAAAATAAATAAAATAAAAATAGAACCGTAACACAACTAAACAGTAAATTGGTTGTTTTGGAGTAGTTTGATGTTTGATTGCTTCTGGTGTGAGCTTAGTCTAATTAACTGGTTTTAAAATAAAAGGCAAGCAGAAGTAAAGTGCAGATCTAATAAAGTACGTAAATAAAGCAGATAAATTAAAAGAAATTAAAAGATACCCTTCAGTTTAGGGATCCATATGCTTTGTATTGCTTAAGTTACTGGAAATGCTACCTCACAACAATTAACTTCCATTTTACTGGAAAGCTAACCGGCAGGTCTGATGTATATAAACCATAACACAGCTGCTTCTCAAGCTACACTGGTGGTAATATTTTGTGACACAGCTGCTTCTTAGGCCACACTGGTTATAAATATGCCAATTGATTAATTCAAGTAAATTCGCAGTTTGTGTAAATTATCTCCCAGCAACTTGTCAGGTTAGCTGGAAGTAAGAAATCATAACACAGCAACTTGTCAGGTTAGCGGTGTTTAGATATGTCAACCAGACGGAATACTGGAATTATTCAATAGGTTCTCATGATTGCAAATGCGTATAAATAAGCCATAACCCAGTTGCTTATTAAGCTATGCTGGTGGTACTATATAACATAACCCAGCAACTTCTTAAGAAAGCTGGTTACATAACCGCCAGTTAAACAGCCTCAGTATTCCAGTGGAAGCAGAGCCATACCAATAGGAACACCGTGGTTGTTAGACTGTCAGTAATATATGTATATTGAACAACGTATATAACCGCCAGTATAAACTGTCAGTCTATTATATAAATTGAACAACGTATATAACCGCCAGTATAAACTTTCAGTCTATAATATATAAAACATCAGCATTTCCAGAACTCAAGCAATATTATACATATGTTTACCCTAGTTTGAAGGGTATAAACGACTACTCACGCTCCATTGCTATAGAAAAGCTAGAAGTGCGAGTAGTATTCATTACAACAAAATTAAAGTACAAAATGTAAAAGGCTTTCGTAGGGAATGATTGAAACACAACCACTCTTGTTATCAGTTAAGATGAAAAAGTGGCGGCACTTCAACTATCCGAATGGAAAGCTATAACAGAAATGTAGAAATACAGTATTGGAACTGAAAGTGTATCACGGACCGGATCGTGGTTTCACTTTCTTCTTTCTTTTTCTTCCTTTCTTTTCCTTCCTTTCTTTTCCTTTTTCTCTCTTTGGATTTTCACTTGGAAACTTTCCTGTTCCGGTCTGCTTTGCAAAGGAGCTGAAGGTCCCCTTTTATAGGCAAGCAAGGAAGCATGAGGTGAAAGGCTTGCATGTGCTGACTAATGGCCACCGTCCGGACGGCAGTCCCACCGTCTGGACGGTGGTGCAAGTGATTGTGCAAGTTGCATGGCCTTTGTTGGACTATTACACTTTGACCTCTTTATGTTTCTTTCTTCTTGACATTGCTCCCTTTGTCTTTCTTTATTTCTGCATTTATCCTGCAATTTTAGATAAAACTGTTAAAATAAATAATTCCCGCACTAACCCTAATTCACTTTAATTACAAGTTTTTAGTGTGGTAATTCTACTAATTTGATTTTTTTACTACTTTTAATTTACAACTAATTGATGTTAATCCGGGACAACTTGTGAGGTCACATAGGCCATCACCGAAAACTACTACAATAACCAATCCCCCTTAGGACTAGTAGCTGCCTTGGCAATCCACTCAATAGGTCTCCATTGTCTACTAACCCTCTGCCTGTCCATATCGAGCATATATTTTCCAAAAATAATTATTTTCTATAGTCATAAATCCTTTTGAAAACACATGTCATGACCTTGAAATTTTATCAAAACATATAGTATACTCAAATCTCAAAATTTGCATTTTCAAAGCAACACAACAAATTCCAAGAAAATAAGTTATTTATATTATGTACAAGATCGTAGCACACTTCAATGCCCCCAAATCATAGGTTTAATTAAATATCCATCACTAAAATTAAACTAGGGTTTCAAACCCACAACAAAATTATTTTTATTTCCAAGAGAATATGTAATATATATTATATATACAATATCATAGCGTACTACAAAACCCAAAAATCATAGGTTTCATCAAATACCCATAGCTAAAATCAAACAAGTTTTCAAACCCATAACACAAATCATTTTTATGCATGTAGGTTCACAATCCATGGCATATTCAACATTAAATCAAGGATTACAACAAGTATTTTGTCATTAAACACATAATAAGCTTTAACTAAAAAAAAATAAATGAGATGCACAGTGTCAATGCAAGAGAGAGGAAATCCCCACCTAGAAATCAAAACTTTAAGTTTAATCTTCAAGATCCTCAGACCAAGATCAAGCCCTATAGCCCTTCTTATATCTTCTTCTCCCTTTCTCTCTCTAATTCTAGGAAGGGTGAAAAATTTTTGGGTGAGAGATGTGAGAAAAAATAGAAGAAAAGGGGCTGAAATTTGGGTTTAAACCTAGCAGTCTCATTTTTTACTGTTCATGACTGATTTGGGTTTTTTCTAAAATTACGGTTTTGCCACTAAAAAACTCCAATTTGATCCATATGACTACCCTAAGTTTTTTCGATGTTCTGGATTCATTTTTAATGTTATTTTAACCTAAAAATATTTATTTTTATGATTTATCTCAAAACTAAAGTTGATTTACACCCGAAACACTAAAATTACTATTTTATCCATCTGAACCGTTATATGTGCTAAACGGTTATTTCAAGTTTTTCGGACCTCCCGGATTAAATGATAATATTATTTTGACCTAAAAAAATTAATATATTTACATAGTTACCCTTATCAATCTTAAACACCTACAAAAATTAAATTTGACCCCAAAAATTAGTACGTTTATATTTCAAACTTACGCGACTATTCATTCAACAACGATTAGAAGTTTCTCTCATCATTTTAATTATCTTAAAAATACTAGCAAGTTAATATCATTTATATTTGTATAAAACATGGGATTTCACAAAAGTGCCTAACATTCAAACTTTGAGGGATTACTTAAATCCCACAAGAAATATTGTCCCCTCATGTTTTGTATTTCCTCCAGATGCACCCCCTTTACTGTAAAGTCCGGGACTGCACAATTGTTACCTATTTTCCATGGGTTGGATACGGAGAATCCGCATCAGCACATGAAAGATTTCAAGGAAGTGTGTGGAACATTTCAAAACAATTCAGAACTTGCCAAAATGAAACTTTTTCCTTTCTCTCTAAAGGACAAAGCTAAACAATGGCTAAATTCTTTAAAATCTTTTTTCATGCCTACCTGGTAGATCTTTCAAAATGAATTTTTTAGAAAAAAAAATTT
Source organism: Ilex asprella (assembly GCA_023539305.1). Classification (NCBI taxonomy): domain Eukaryota; kingdom Viridiplantae; phylum Streptophyta; class Magnoliopsida; order Aquifoliales; family Aquifoliaceae; genus Ilex; species Ilex asprella. The sequence goes on along the minus strand of CM042202.1, from coordinate 6,766,176 downwards.
TCTTACATCAGACCAACACACTCAAAAGGAAAATCATGAATTTTTTGATGAAAGAAGGAAAAATATTTTATCAAAGTTGGGAGAGAATCAAAGAACTACTCCAAGCTAGCCCACACCATGCTTTTGAGAATTGGACTTTGGTAGGATTTTTCTATGATTCCTTGCCCACTAGACTGCATCAGTTTGTCGAAATTATGGCCCAAGGAGAATTTATGGGTAAAAGTCTGGAGGAGGCGTTCTATTTCTTTGACACCATATCTGACAGTTCTCAGTTATGGCACTCAGCCTCCCCTACCACAGTTGAAGTCAGACCATCCACTTCCTAAGGGGGAAAGTATGTCTTGAGAGAAGATGATGACCTGAGATCAAAAATGTCTACCTTGAAGCTTTAGAGATGAAAAAAATTCATCAAGTCGAAATGGGCCCTTCCACAGAACAAGTGTGTGGAATCTCTGCATTGACAGGACATCCTACTGGAGAAAGTCCTACTATCCCTGCATTTAAAGAAGTCTTGTTGGAACAAATAAACGCATTCTCCAATTTCAACAAGCCTTACTCCATCCCATACTCTGAAACATACAATCCAGGGTAACGAAACCACCCGAACTTCAGTTGGAGGAACACACAACCAACTCCCATGAACCAACCACAAAATTCACATCCACCACCTCAAGGACCTCCCGTATATCAACCATACCAACCATCACATAAGAGGAACCATGAGGATACACTGAACTAGTTCGTGCAAACTCAAATGAACTTCAATGCCCATTCCACCCAATCTTTCACTGAGTTCAAAATACAGACTACCCACTTCTTCAAAGATCTTAAAAGCCACATTTAAATGTTAACCCAATCCATGAGCACACAAGAAAAGGGCAAGTTTTCTGCCCAACGAAAACCTCCACAAGATCAAGCTCAAGTTGTCACTACACTGAGAAGTGGAAAGGTGATTGACAAAATCGTCAGAAACATGCTATTTCCAAAGTCAAAACCTGAGATCATCCCTATCAACTCATCAGTTGAGCCTAAACTTGTAATCGAAAAATAGCCTGAGCCTATGATATAACAAGAGCCAGAACCTTCATGTTCAATTCCCACTAATTTCCCGCATAAACTCAAATCTACACAAAAGTTGAATCATCAGCCTAAATTTACGAACTTTTTAAGCAAGTAAAAATCAACATCCCACTTCTAGATGTAATCCAACAAGTACCATCCTATGCCAAGTTTCTAAAAGACTTGTGCACAGTCAAAAGAAGCCAGAATGTCCAAAAAAAAGCTTTCCTAACATAACAAGCTAGTGCTGTGCAACAATGCAAAATCCCTCCAAAATATAAGGACCCTGGATGTCCAACTGTCTCATGTGTCATTGGAGATTTCAAGATAGAACAAGCACTGTTATACCTCGGAGCTAGTGTTAATCTGCTACCTTACTCCGTCTACCAACAATTGGGTCTGGGTGAACTCAAACCCACTTGTGTCATACTCCAGTTGGTAGACAGATCTATCAAAATCCCTAGGGGCATTGTTGAAGATGTGCTTGTCCACGTGGATAATTTTGTCTTCCCTGTTGACCTCATTGTTCTAGATACTCAGCCAACATTACATTCAGAGAACCAAATTCCTGTCATTCTTGGTCGACCCTTCCTAGCAACTTCCAATGCACTAATCAATTGCAGGAATGGAGTCATAAAATTAACTTTTGGGAATATGACTCTTGAGTTGAATATTTTCAATATTGTCAAACACCCAGGAGAGAATGAGGACGAAGGAGAAGTAAACTCCATTGAATCTTTGATATAAGAACATCTGAGTGACACATTCTGTGAACACCTGACTAAATCATCTCTGCTAGAGTCCATCTTATTTGATGACCAAAAAAAAAAAGTTGCCCTACTCATGTTGTTGAGAAATGGACCCCAAAATTTGAAAAAATTTCACCAAATGGCACAAAGCCATTCTCATCAAGTGACAGGCCGCTAAAGCCTGAATTGAAGCCTCTCCCATCTGACCTTAAGTATGCATTTTTAGGAAAAGACGAGTCATACCCAGTGGTAGTTTCCTCTAAACTCACAGACTTGCAAGTTTTTTAACTGATTGAAGTTCTTCAAAGTCATAAAAGCACCATTTGGTGGACCATCGCTGACTTGAAAGGTATAAGTCCGTTGATCTACAATCATGTAATATACCTTGAGAAGGACTCAAAACCCTCTCTTCAAATGCAAAGACGACTGAATCCTCACATGAAGAAAGTTGTGAGAACTGAGGTACTTAAACTCTTTGATGTAGGAATAATCTTTTCCATATCTGATAGCAAATAGGTTAGTCCAACTCAAGTCGTGCCCAAAAAGTCTGGGGTCACAGTGGTTGAAAATGATGCCAATGAACTAGTACCAACTCGAGTCGTCACAAGATGGCGAATGTGCATTGATTATCAAAAATTGAATTTGGTAACTAGGAAAGACCATTTCCCCCTCCCATTCATTAACCAAGTTCTAGAAAGAATTGCAGGCCATGAATTTTACTGTTTCTTAGATGGATACTCTGGGTATAATCAAATTGAGATTGCCTTAGATGATCAGGAGAAAACCACATTTACATGTCCCTTTGGCACCTTTGCATTTAAAAGGATGCCCTTTTGGACTTTGTAATGCTCCTGCAACATTCCAAAGGTGCATGCTAAGCTTATTTAGTGACATGGTTGATGAATTTTTGGAAATATTTAGGGATGATTTCTCTGTCTATGGCGGCTCATTTGATTTATGTCTGGCGAGCTTAGAGAAAGTGTTAATAAGGTGTAAAGAAGCTAATTTGGTGCTTAATTAGGAAAAATGTCATTTCATGGTAACACAAGTCATTGTCTTAGGTCACATTGTGTCGTCTGAGGGCATGAAAGTTGACAAGATAAAAATTGATCTAATTGAAATTTTGCCAGCACCCAAGACTGTAAAGGATGTCCGATTATTCCTAGGACATGCAGGTTTTTATAGGAGATTCATAAAAGAATTTAGTACCATAGCCAAACATATGTGTCATCTCCTGAGTCAAGACGTAATCTTTGATTGCAATGAAGCATGTCAGAAAGCTTTTGAAAAACTGAAAGGCATGTTATTTTTCGCTCCAATAATGCAACCCCCTGACTGGACTCTACCCTTTGAACTAATGTGTGATTCAAGTGATTATGTTGTAGGTGTTGTATTGGGACACAAAAAAGATAAGAAGCTCCATGTAATTTACTGTGCAAGCAAAACTTTGAACGATGCTCAAATGAATTATTCTACAACTTGAAAAGAATTGTTTGCTGTAGTTTTTGCTTTGAAAAAAATTCGTTCTTTTCTTGTTGGTTCTTTTGTTACTGCATTCACTGACCATGCAGCCCTAAAATTCTTGCTCACAAAGAAATATATCAAACCGAGGCTCTTAAGATGTATACTCTTACTCCAAGACAAGAAAGGTATTGAAAATGTGGTGGCAGACCATCTATCCAAATTAACTTATGAATTTCACGAGGATGGACTGCCAATCAATGAGAAATTCCCTGATGAACAACTGTTCATAATTGATAAGACCTCGTGGTACATAGACATTGCTAATTTCATAGCTGTTGGAACACTCCCTCTGTCATTCATTCTCATGGATAAAAAAAAATTTCTGCGGGAGGTTCGTAACTTCTTTTGGGAAGATCCGTATGTATTTAAATACTGTAAGGATCAAATCATAAGACGATGCATCCCTGCTCAAGAAAACAAATAGGTAATATAATTTTGTCATTTTGAAGCTTGTGGTGGCCACTTTTCATCAAGGAAAACTGCTGCAAAAATCTTACAGTATGAATTTTACTGGCCCACACTTTTCAAAGATGTCCCATGCATTTTTCTTAACATGTGATAGATGCCAACGATTAGGTAACATTTCAAAAAGAAACATGATGCCCTTAAACCCAATTCTAGTGATTGAAATTTTTAACTACTGGACATCGATATTATGGGACCATTTCTCCCTTCCTTTGGCTATCTATACATTTTAGTGGCGGTAGACTATATATCCAAATGGGTTGAGGCAATTCCCTGCCGAAATAATGATCACCATTCAGTGATCAAATTTTTTTAAAAAAAATATTTTGTACCGATTTGGAGTTCCTAAAGCAATCATAAGTGATGGGGGTTCTCATTTTGTAATTTTCCTTTTCTGGAATTTGATGAAAAAATATCTTATTTTTCATAAAATTGTAACCCCTTATCACCCACAGACTAGTGGACAAGCCGAATTAGCTAATCGGAAAATCAAATTAATTTTAGAAAAAATGCTAAACCCATATCACAAAGATTGGTCGTCAAGACTGACTGATGCACTTTGGGCATAACATATTACTTTTAAAACAATTTTGGGCATGTCTCCCTATCAATTAGTCTATGGAAAACCATGTCACCTACCTGTGGAATTGGAACATAGAGCATATTGGGCCATTAAAACAATGAATTTTGACCTGGACAAGGCAGGACTATCAAGAAAACTTCAGATAAATGAATTGGAAGAATTGAGAAATGAAGCTTATGAGAATGCTAAGATTGCTAAAAACAGGATGAAAATTTTTCATGACAAGAATATTGTGCAGAAATCCTTTGAACCTTCTCTTAGAAGGTCCTGTTATTTAATTCAAGACTCCGCCTTTTCCCTGGAAAGTTAAATTCAAGATAAACTGGGCCTTACATTGTCAAAAAGATGTTTGATCATGGAGCAATATAAGTGGAAAACCCATCAAATGGGAATGTCTTTACTATTAATGGCCAGAGATTGAAGCCATTTTTGGAGAATTTTCTTAAAAATGTGGAAACCATTATTTTAATAGAACCAGAACATCCCTTCGAGAATCGCACCTGCCAACACTCAAAAAGGTTGGATCAGGTAAAAACCCGACCCAAGGAGACACCATCATGAGACCCCCACCACTGTCTTTTTCTTTCTTTCATTCTTCTTCTTCCTCGCTTTTTGTTCTACTTCGTTCTTCTTCTTTTTAGTTTTCTATTCCTTTTTTTTGGCAAATCCGACCATACCCAAGCAAAATCGTGTCCATGTATCCCGAAGATCAGATCCCTATTCTCATGATTTACATTGTTTTACTCCAGTTGTTTATGGGTATACTGCTACTATTCGCACTCACATACAAGCCTTACAAGCCTACCTGAGGCCCAGATCTGAACAAGAAGGATTAATGGTTGCATTTTGATTTGTAGGTATCTGAAGAAGCAAGGATCACTGCCTTTCAACCTCATTTACAAGATCCATACTGGTAAATTCGAAACACTGGGGACAATGTTCAGTTTAGTTTAGGGGTGTGAGAACCCGCAGTTCATGTTTTGTCCGTATTTTGTTTTTGTACACGTACCATAAAATTTTAAATTTTTGTTGTTATTTGTGTTGTTGTTGTTGTTGTTGTTGTTCCGATTATATTGTGTAATGTATCTTGTTTATTGTATATTTGTAGGTCAGTTTAAAATGTCTTTGTGACTGGCAGAAGTTAAAGAACTAGGTAGTGAGTCTTAAGGTGTAGGAAGCATGGATGTCAAACTTTTTTGGTTTAGTCTAGGAGTTCTACAAACTTTTCCATCAGATGTGCATACTATAATCATGAGAAAAACAAGACTGGTGAGGAAAAATGAGATCCGAGAATAGCAAGCAAAATCCCTTTTTGGCAGAAGTACTTTTGCTAAATGCCGTCGTGCCAAAAGACTTGGTGCCTATAAATAGTGTGGCAGTCTTTCACGAGAAGAGATACAATCAGTGTTCTGAATCAATTTCTAGTTGTGCACTCGATCGATTAGACTTGATAGTGACACGCCAGTCTTATTCCGGTACCTTGCTTAATCGGTTTGTGCGACAGAAAATTAGAAGAGTCACTGATAGATCAAGAGACACAGAGACAAAGGATGACTTAGATTAGACTATTTTTAAAACTGTAGAAAATTTTGTTTTGGGAATGAAAGCCACCGGTTAGAATTTTCTTGTAAGTAGTGTGAAAATGTTTTTTTGTTTCGTACGTACTCTTTTAAAAACATGGGCCGAGTAAGGAATGTCCCAAAATACCAGCCTCAAGCGTAGGTAGGGACTAATCCTGAGATGCCATGAATTTTTGTTTCAAATTATTGTTAATAAGCTTTCTATGATTGTATAATATGTAGTGTAATTTTTTTTATTATTTGATTTAACGTTCGAACGCCAGGTTCCGTTCGAACGGTAGTTGCTTGCAGTACTTTGCCCTAATGAACTCTCTGATTAAACCAAAAAGTATTGAAACTTCATCTCGTTCGAACGCCAATAGACTGTTCGAACGAGGATTAACGTTCAAACACCAATAGCTCGATCGAACGTAGAGAGTGCACAGTACTTTGGTCTCTGATGAAAACACAAAAGTACTGGGAGCTAGCAACGTTCGAACGATATTTTAAAATTCTTCAGTTCACGTTTGAACGACAATAACGTTCGAACAGTGCGACTCAAACTATAAAAGTCTGAAGCTTCTGCTTCAGTTCAAAATCCCCAAATCACTCTCGAATCCTCAAAACCCTAGGTCCCCTTTTCATCCCACAGACCTCGATTCACCCTTATTCTTCAAATACACCCAAAATCGACCATCCCTAAGCCTTTCCCACATCAAAACCTTTAATCCCACACCAAGAATCCTGAGTTTCAGCAGCTTGATAGCATCCCCTCAAGACAACCCACGTTCGAATGCCATGCCTCGAATGAAAATCCCTGCCAGGCGTGAACAACCAGTAAACCAAGAGCCGAACTTTGTCACGAAAGTGATTATGGAGAGAGAAAGAAGACAAAGAACAAGAAATACGATCGAACTTGGTTTCCAAGTGCCTTAAAGGCCAAAAGGTATGAATATTTCTTCCATAAGCACTTGGTTGTCTGTGAAAGAGATGTTGTGCTTTTTGATTTTGCTGAGATTCGGTTATTAGAGGAAATGGAAAGGAGAAATTGGGTGTGGTACTTAAGGAATGGGGGGGAGACTGTTGTTGACTTAGTGAGGGAGTTTTACTCCAACGCCGAGATCATCAATGGCGCAATTCGCACCTATGTGAGGTGAACTCACATTGATGTGGATGAGGCAGTTATCATGGAGATAAGACAAGAAATACCTCGGGTAGATAAACCCGCCTACCCTCCCAAGAAAGATGTATCAAAGAATATGGTGGGGAGGGAGTTAACTGGGGTGTCTACTTTTTCATAGGGGAATAAGAATTTTTTTAAAAACCGACAAATACAAAATACTCAACCTAATTGCGGTAGTAAACTTGGCTCCCATAAGACGAACAAATGAGGACTTGCTTGAAATGGCTCGACTACTCTATGAAATTGGGAAAGGCCATAGCATTGACCTCTCCTCCCTCATATTAGGTGAAATGAAAAAGGGGTGCAATGCAAAAAAAAGTGCACTTCCCTTTGGCACCCTTATGACTGATATATTCATAGATCATGGGGTGAGGGTGAGGGTGAGGCCCGAGATAGAAATCCAAAAACCAATGGGCCCACTCAACAATGGCTCTTTCAAGAGGAGCCAAGGACATAGTGGTGGCCTAGCAGCAAGTCGAGAGGTGCCACCAGCCCAAGGAGGAGATGAGGTGTAGGAAGAGCTAGATCAAGAGGAAGAGAGGGAGCTACAGAGAGAATACATGCAGACTCAGGAGTAGCATGATCAGGCAGGCCCCAGCATGCCTCGACATTCTTTATGGGACATCATGCTTAGCATCGAAGCTAAGTAGGATGAGATCCTTTGGTTTTTGAGAGGTGGAGCTGGTGGAGCTGCAATTGGTGGAGATGGAGGAGATTGAGAGGATATGTATGTTCTTGCATGGTTGTGGATGTTTGTTTGTTTAGTTTGTTTATGTGTTTTGATGGATATTTTCAAGTTTTTGGTGTGATTTTGTTACTTTTTCTTTATCAATGAATTGAATCATTGATGACAATGAATGATAACATATTGTGAAATTGAATGATTCAGTTTATCACTGTTTTATGTTAAATGCATGTTAATAATTTTTGTTAAATAAATGATGAACGAAAATGGATGTTGAGATTGTTTGTTGAAGTAACTAATCACATGATCAGTTTGACACATAACTCGTCAATCGAGACTTATAACCGAATCGCTTGGAATCCAGCATTATCTCTATGCTTAAATTATCCAATGTACATTAATATTTGTTATTCTTAAGGTACAAGATGGTTGGAATCGAAAATGGAATCAGTATATAACCAACATTCCCTGAAAAACTCGACATAACCAGTGGAGATAACAAAGGACACCATGGTGAGTTTCGAGCCTTACGATGCTTCAGAGAGAATATCAACATTTAATCAAGAAAGGTTTTTCACTATCTATCTTTGAATAATCTCATTAAATTTTCTTTGATTGGCGCAACTAAAGTGATCTATTGACATATCCCACAGGAAATACACGCATATCACACGTACATATGCACATACTTGAGAAATGATTTTAGGTCATCTTTTGATTTGACTTTGAGCCTTAACCATTTCTTTTTCCAAAATGATATCCCTAGTCAACCCCGCTAGAGCCTTCAAAAGAATGATTTCTTTTCAAGACACCTATATGAAAACCAAGCCACAAGGACACTAAGATTGACATACCATAGCTATCTAATTTTCTTACACCCTCTTATGAAGCAGTATGGTATAGAAGTGAAAGAGAAAAGATAAAGACTATGTCAAATTTTGTTCGAGAAAGAAAAGTCGGTGGAAACAACCGAAAAGAAAAAGAGATAGAAAAATAGGGAATTGCCAAGAAAGTGAAAAATGAAAGAAAGAAATATCATTCTTCGGCAAAACATCAAAAGAAAGAGGTGTGCTACACTACATAAACAAAGGATAGCTCTTGAACACCATTGACATCATTTCGTTAGCCACTGAACTAGCCATATTACAACCTATGAAAAGCCCTAATTGATCGCAAGTTTGATGCATATGCATGTTGTCAGTCAAAAGTTGGGGTATGTTAAATAGCATCTCTTTAAAATGCATCAATATTTTTTCATGAGATTATGCCAAGAACATGATTAGTCTATTTTCTAAAAAGTTTCACTCCTTTATTACATTGTTCACATAATCTTTGATTGGTCATCTTCTGATTACATGCCCCGTGAGAGACAGGTCACCATATTCAGAGCGAATCTTTTGCTGAGGGCATTCCTAAGAGAGATGTGAGGAATCAAAGCTATCCATGGAAGGTGTAAAAGGGGAATGATTGTTATATACCAATTCTTTTTTCTAGAATGACTATCCTACTACTCAGGAAATTTCAAATGCTAATGTGACAATTGCTAACTTTTGTATAGAGTAAATACCAATGAAAGAGGTGCATGTGGAATAAAAAGTCAAAATTGAGGGTTAGGTATCTCAAAGACCATGATGCCAATTTACTTTGATCAGCAATCTCACATATTCATTTGTTCACCCGAAGTTTGTGGGTAACTTCACTGGAACCCATCACGAGACAACACTCGTCCACTAGGGTAAACCTAGGGGTTTAACAGCTCGTTGCATATGCTAAAGGCAACCGAATCACATGCACTCCATTTGTACATGTGAGATTGAATCTTGTGTACAAAACAAAGTGTACTCACATTTAATCCAAAAAAGAAGTTCATGTATGACAGTGAAACAACTTTGGCTTCATCTCATGAAAAGAATGCTAGGGCATTGAGTAGCAAAACTAACTCATCATTTTCTTTAAAACGATGTATCTCTCAAGCTTCTCTAGATTACTTAGGACTTCGAAGGTTATAATGGGGCCTTGGGATGATATTGAAGAACAAGAAACGAGGGATATAAAGAGGGTTGTTCTGAGTGAGAGGCAATTATGTCAAAAACACCTCCCTTTTCATGGGATTTTCATTCTTAGAACATCACCACACTCTTTGTTTCTTTTCTTTCTTTTCCTTTACATTTTTTTTCCTTTTGATCATTCTTTTCTTATTGTCACCCCTTTTCTTCTTTTTCTTGAATTTTCATTCTCCTTTTTTTTTTCAACTCTTCGAGTTTCAACAACAAATATCCTTTGCTTGAATTTCCACACCACACTTCCTTAACTTATGCAATCACTCATATTCAGTTCAGGGAATAACCAAGGTAAGATAGATATTTATTATTTTCATTGGCTTAGTCAAATGTATGGCATAGAAACAAATTTCAATTAGGCTCAATCACGGCGCTAGGGTTAATATTTTCTTAAGAACATGGTTAAGGCTCAAATTTTTCAAAAATGGCCTAAGATCACTTCTAGATATGCATGGGAGAGCATTATACATTATCAAGACAAAATCAATCTACTGCCAAAACGCACCTAGCCAAGACAAACATAATGATATTATTGAACAAATTTGACATTGTAAAGTTGTTCTTCGAGTAAATGTAAGTCCACTCCAACAAGGATTGACACTATAGCTCTCACGGGTCCTTACTCATCTCCACTATTTATGTCAAGCCTAAAATATGAATGCAATCCGTAAATTGCTAAAATTACACATTCAAGAAGCAGATGCAACTGAGTTCAAAAGAAGATACATATGTGATACTAACGTATAGGATTAACTTCTATAATATGCTCATGTACTCAAGGTTCAAAACAAATATCACCATATCAAATAACCCAAGCACTCTTAATAAGGGAATACAGATCAACATTCATATATTTTTTTCACAAAAAAACTCAAAATTTTCATATAGCTTGCACTAATGTAAACAAAAATTTGTTCAATAAGTGAAAGGTGAATTTTTACCCCAAAATTGGTATTATCCACAAAAATTTCCACAAACATTGGTGTAACATGCAAATGGTGCACCTCAACCCCCAACTTGATTTATGCAATGTCCTCAATGCAACAAAAAAAATATGATATGCAATGAAGGACAGTAAAAAGATGATTAGGGTTAGAGAACACCTCGCACTTGAGTTTTGACAAAAGCACCAACATCTGAAACTAAGAAAAAAATGTTATATGAATCAAGTAAAGTAAGTAACATGAAAATGAAAATAACATAAGTAAATAAAAAGACTGTACACTAAAAAGCATAAAAAATGGCTACTCCTCCACAACTTTCGGATACATCGTATTCGTCAAGTCCTCCTGCACACCTTGTCCTTCAAAACCCTCAAAAAATAGCTTAAGTCTTTGGTCATTGACCTAGCATGTCTGGCCATTCTTGGGGTTTGTGACTTTCACAGCTCCTTTGGCGTAGGCCACCTTGACAAGATTGGGGTCATCCCAACAGGATCGGAGTTTGACTTGAAAAATCGAGAGAAAGAGAGTTGTACAATAGAACTTTTTGGCCGGCTCAAACGACTTTCGTACAATGGATTTGTCATGAAAGATTTTCGGCCACTCTTTTAAAATTTTAGAGCTCTCATACGTGTCTCTTTGAATCTATTCCAACTCATTCAATTTTAGTTTCCTATGTTCTCTGGCCATTCTCAAATTACAGTTTAAATTATTTATGGCCCAATAGGCCTTGTGTTCCATCTCGACTGACAAATGACAAGCCTTGCCAAAGACAAGCCAAAGGGAGACATGTCTAATATAGTCTTGTAGGCGGTGTGGTAAGCCCAAAGGGCATCAATCAGTTAATCTGGTCAATCTTTCCTATTTGGGTTAACCGTTTTCTCTAAGACATTCTTGATCTCCCTATTAGCCAACTCGGCTTGGCCATTGGTTTGTGGATGGAATGCAGTGGATACCTTATGTATGACACCATATTTGTGCATCAATGACACAAATGGCCTGTTGTAGAAATGTGATCCACATTCACTTATCATTGCACAATGCTTGATGGTTTCAATTGTAGTATATCATAATCTCCGGACATCATCCCTCAATGTGTACATAGCTTATATGTGAAGGGAGTGTCACTCTCCCTTGGAATGATGTCGAAAGAAAGGCAACATAATGATGGATGAAATGAAATGTATAAAAAGTGGGTGGTGAACAATAGTGCTCCCCAAGTGCAACGAGTCTTTTGAGTGTCATATTTTACTCAGAAAGTATTTCAAGGTCGTCTCCTCAAGGAAGAAAGGGAATTGTGTGAAGGTGATTTTATAAAAAAGGAAAAGTGTAAAATCTTTTAGTTTGAGTTTTGTGAGTGAAGTTTTGAGGAAAATGAAATAAAACAAGTGTTGGCTAATTCGAAGGGTCCATTCCAATGGGAATCCCAAATCAACTCAAAGCCTTCCTCAAATAGAGCTTAGATGAACGATTGATTCATAGGAAGCTAGGGACGAGATGGAGGTGAGGATCCAAGCATAACACTTGCCAAGTGTCTAGGATATCAAAGACTCACAACCGCATCCACTCTCAACCCAGACAAATTGAACCATCGAACTCTGAGAGAATGAAAGAAAATGAGCTGAAATGGCACACCCAAGAGGAGGTCTCCCTTGGATTAGCCAACTTAAAAGCTAGCTACACATGAAAGCAAGAAATACATATATAATGTAAAGAGACATTGAATTGAAATGGAATTTAAACTTGCATTGAAATTAAGAGAAGTGAAACTAGAAAAATAAGTGCATTTAATACCCAACTAAAAAATTTAAAATGAAAAACTTGAAAACAACGATGGTGGATTGAAGAACATGTAACTAAACTTGGCATACACTTGAAATAGCTAAGATTAAAGTGCACGAAATGAAGATTACAATATATTTAAAGCTTACTACAATTGAAATGGAAAGGGAAATAAAAAAACATAAACTTTAAATTTCTACTATTCATCTTCTTCCTTACTACTCTTAAGCTTAGGTTGCATTTTTGTCCATAGAGGGTCCTCCTAGCTTGTGTATAGGCCTACCATCAATGGGAGGATGAGTTGAAAGCTTGGTAGGCTAGGAGAAGCCTAACCTATAACTCCCCTGGTAGCCTTCTTTCTCTCTCCACCTCTCCCGGCCTCCATCTTCTTTTGTTGACTTTGGAGTGTAGGAGACATGTATGTATATAAAATATATTAGGGACAAGTAGGAGAATCATAGGTGGGACCCCAAAGCAAGTGGAGCATGAGTTGCAGGCGTTCTGGGTATTCTAGGCAAAACCTTCTGGAAGGTCGATTCCAGTAGGCAAAACCTTTCGGAAGGTGATAGATCAGGACCATTTTTAGTAAAATTGCCATAAATTTTGATCCAACCATGAGATTAATCTGATAGTTTAACACATTATAGAGGACATCTAGTTCTACAACTTTCATGTTTTGTACTTTTTCAGATTCAAAGGGGATCACGGTCTAAAATGGAAAAAACAGAGGTATTGTGTCAAAACCTTGGGAAACCAGTGTGTTAAACCTTCTAGATGGTTTATGGACAAACCTTCTGGAAGGTTTTAATCAAAAATCCTTTTTTCTTGGTTTCTTCACCTTCCAAGCCTACCAATCCTCAATTAATGTGTCCATCTCTTCACCACCCATTTATACTTAGTTGCAGGGTTCCAAAAGCCATTATTTACACTATAATTACTTGCAACGTCAAAATTTCCACATTATTCATTACTCTAAATAACTCTAAGTAATTAAATGCAAAGTTAAGTTAATAATCATGAAATGAGGCCATTAAATATGTAATGTTATGTGCTCATCACATGAGGCATCCCAAACATCGAAAAAATATTCTCCTTAAGAAACTTGACCACGATTCGGTGGTCATTGGTCTAGGTTGGGATTTCCTCCAACCACTTGGACACGTAGTCCACTACTAGTAGAATGTATAGATAGCCAAAGGACATAAGGAAAGGACACATGAAATCGATGCCCCAATAATCAAATATTTCTATAACAAGTACAAAGGAGAGGGGCATCATATTTCTTTGGGTCATACTACCCAAACATTGAAATCTATCACATTCCTTACAAAATAAAATACCATCCTTTATTAGAGAGACCTAGTAAAAACTTGACAGTAGGATTTTTGCATAAGTTTTCTTTGCTGAGAAGAGGCCACCACATGCATCTAAATGGCAAAATTCAAGGACATCCCGCTTTTCATTCTCTGGTACGCATCTCTGCATGACTTGATCGGGGAAGTACTTGAACAGGTATGGGTTGTCGAAGTAAAAGTACTTCAAATCCACCATGAATCTCCTTCGATCCTCTAGGCTCCACTACAATGGTATTTGTCCTGTTGCAAGATAATTACATATGTCAGCATACCAAGGACACACATAATGAATTGAAAGCAATTGCTTATCAGGGAAGAAATTTGGGAAAGGAATGTGTTCATTGGCCTCTTGCACCACCAGTCGAGATAAATGGTCCGCCACCACATTCTTCACTCCCTTCTTGTATTTGATTGTTAGATTGAACTCTTGGAGTAGGAGGATCCACCTGATAAGTCTCAATTTGGCATCCTGTTTAGACATCAAATACTTTAAAGAAGAATGATCAGTATAAACAACTACTGGTGAACCAATGATGTAGGACTGGAATTTATCTAATGCAAATGCTAACGCTAGAAGCTCCTTTCCTGTGATAGTGTAATTCATTTGGGCTTCATTGAGCGTTTTTCTTGTATAGCATTTTACATAAGGTCTATTTTTCTCCATTTAACTGAGCACTGCGCCGACCGCGTAATCACTCGCGTCACACATAAGCTCAAAAGGTAAATCCCACTTGGGTGGTCACATAATCGAAGGTGTGATAAGCATGCTTTTTAGTTTTATAAAAGATGTCTCACAATCATTTGACCACTCGAATGGGACATCCTTAGACATTAAATTGGTCAAAGGTCGGGTCAATGCACTAAAAAAATTTATGAATCGACGGTAAAAACTCGCATGACCCAGAAATGACCTGATATCCTTGACGACTCTTAGCGTACGGAGGTTGGAGATGGCCTCCATCTTTGATTTGTCAACCTCAATTCCCTTCACCGAAATGATGTGACCAAGAACAATTCCTTGTGTCACCTTGAAGTGACACTTCTCCCAATTCAAAACTAAGCTTTTCTCTTCGCATCTCTCAAGAACTTTCTCTATGTTTTCCAAGCATCTACCGAAAGAATCCCCAAAGACCAAGAAATCATCCATAAGTACCTCGACAATCTTCTCCACCATATCACTAAAAATTCCCATCATGCAACGTTGAAAGGTCCCAGAGGAATTACATAGCCCAAAAGGCATGTGACGGTAAGAGAAGGTACCGTAGGGACAAGTGAAGGTGGTCTTCTCTTGGTCTTCCAATGCAATTTTGATTTAATTGCAGCTAGAGTATCCATGTAAGAAGCAATAGAATACGTTGAGCTTCCAGTAAACAATGCAAACTCTCCAACCTTTGATCATCCTTGTTGGAATAAGTTCATTATCTTCATTCTCCACAACTGTGACTCCCAAATTCTTGGGTACTACTTGTGTGGGGCTAACCCACTTACTATCAGCAATCAAAAAAATAATGTCCACGTCAAGTAGATTCAATACGTCATCCCTCACTACATCTTTCATGATTAGATTCAACCTTCTTTGTGGTTGTCGAGACAGTTTGGCATCCTCCTCAAGATAGATCTGACGTGTGAAAATGAGAGGGATTATCCCTTTGAAGTCGGCAATTGTCCAACCAAACGCTCCTTTATTCCTCCTCAACTCGTCCAATAACTCTTTTCATGTTTTGCATCCAATATTGAGCTAATTACCACCATAAATGTCTCATCTTCCCCAATATATGCGTACTTTAAGTGAGATGGTAGCAATTTCAGCTCCAATTTAAGATTTTGTACATCTGATGGAAAGATCTTCTTGTCTTGGTGTGGAAGCTTCTCAAATGAAAGGATCCACTTTTCTACTCCTTCCAAACTCTCTAGTTTATCTTGCTCATCAAGTTCCTCTAGATCAACATTTTCCTCTCTTTCAACTTTAACATGACCAAAAACTCCATGTGTTTTTCCGCCAAGGTGTCAATCCTCATCATCCTCCGGTTGCTTTGACAAGTTAAACATGTTGAGATCCATAATCATGTTCCCAAATGCTAGCTTCATAAGACCGTTCCTGCAATTAATCATAGCATTAGATGTGGCAAGAAAAGGTCTTCCAAGTATTACAGGGTTTGGCAGCTAAGATTTGCAATCGGGTGAGTGTCAAGCACAATAAAATCAACAAAAACGTAAAATTTATCGACTTGCACTAAAACATCCTCAACTAATCCCCTCGGTGTTCGGACACTACGGTTCTCCAATTGAAGCGTGATTGGAGTAGGCTTTAGTTCCTCAAGATAAAGTTATGGGTACACCGAGTATGGAAGGAGGTTCACATTAGCCCCCAAATCCAAGAGAGCTTGCTCCACCCGGCAATTCCTGATTGTTATGGCAATGGTAGGGCATCTGGGATCTTTGAACATGAGTGGGGTGTCCTCAACATTAAGCTCACTTGCTCCGTGAGGAATGCCTTCTTGTGCACATTTAGTCTATACTTCACGATGCACAAATCCTTCAAAATTTTAGCACAAGATGGAATTTACTTAATGGCATCAAGGAGTGGAATGTTGATCTTTACCTGCTTAAACATTTCAAGTATATCAGCATAATTAGCCACCTTTACAGTGGCTTCAAATGACTAAGAAAAGGAGCAGACATAAGGGAAACAAGCACACTATCATCAATCAATTTTTCTTTCTCAACCACCTCACTTTATTTCTTCTCACTCACCTCACCCTTGTTGGTGTCACCCATGATGTCTTTTTCTTTTGGTAATGTGGCCTTGGGTGATACCTTTGGTATAATGATTTTATCTATTTGCTTGCCACTACGAAGGGTGGTGACCGCTTTGAGTTGCTCACAACTTGTATTAAAGGGTTCGAATGACTCAATGCAATGTTTACCTCTAGGGTTTTCTTGGGGTTGAGTGGGGAACTTCCCTTTCTCTTGTTGTGATGCCCTCATAGAATTAGTCAACTTTGTGAGTTAGGTCTAAATGTCATTAAAAAAGCGGCATTTTGATTTTTGATGGTAGTTTGACTTTGAATGAAAGCATGAATCATATCCTCCAAGTTCCTTTTGTGAGGAGGTTGGTATATGGGTGGGTTGGATACTCCTGGGGAAAAATTTTGTGGTGGTGGATTTGATGAATATCCTTGTGAATTGGACCGGGCGTTTAGGGAGCTAGACGCTTGACCTTGGGATTGATATTGATTTTGCTTAGGGGGCACGGGAGGTGAATATGCATTTGAACCTTAAGGAATGGGATTCTCATTTCTCTAACTAAAATTTGGGTGATTGCTCCAACATTGATTATAAGTGTTCGAATGTAGAGAGAATGATTGCCTCGTTTGGTTAAAGGCATTGACTAGCTCATGTTAGACTTCCTTAAGTGTCAGAATGTTAAGAAACTCCGATATGGAATGATCTACACTCTCACAAATTGAGCAGCCTTCCTCAATCGTTGAAACATTAGACACCTCGTATCTCCTATTGACTTCAAGAATCTCTACTTTCTTTGACAATTTAGAAATTTTGGAAAGCAAGTCTTCCGGTCTCTCAAGTCATACATCCGTTTACCTTGAGTTTGACTACTCCCTTGAGGAGAAGACCTTGGAACATCGATGGGATCCATAATTTTCCATGATTGTGCATTTTGTGCCAATGTATCAAAGTAGTCTAAGGCCTCATCGGGGTCTTTGTTCAAAACCTCACCGTTGCACATCATGTCAATGAATTTTATATGATATGGTGTGATTCCTTCATAGAAGAAACTAACCAATTGTCACGATTCAAAGCCATGATGTGAAATGGATTTCAATAACTCCTTGTACCAATCCCAACATTGGTAGAATATCTCATTGGGCTTCTCCAAAAAGTTTTGAATTTTTTTTTCAAAGTGGTGGTTTTATGAACTGGGAAAAATTTGTTTAAAAACTCGAAGAGAATTTGGTTCCAAGATGTTATGGATCGAGGTCTCAAGGAGTTAAACCATGTTTTTGTCGTGTCTCTTAGGAAAAAAAGGGAACAATTTCTGCCTTGCTATGTCTTCCATACCATGGTTGGTGAGGAAGGTTGCAACTATTTTCTCGAAATCCCTTATGTGCAAATAGGGGTTCTCCTTCTCAATTATGTGGAATGTGGGAAGTAATTGCAACATTCCTAGCTTAACTAGGAAGAGATGAGCTTGGACCAGAAGGAGAATGCATAAGGGTGTGGTGCTTCGTGTTGGTTGAAGGAACTCCCTCATTGACCTTGTCGGAGACTCAATGTGGATGTTGTTCTCGTCATTCATAGGAGGGGATAATTGCATTCGTGGATTGGAAATTCTAGGTTCTTGTTCTCCCCCGCCCCTTTGCATGTTTGGATTGGCACCCACATTCTCAAAATTAGCACCTGCATCCTCAGGTAGGTCTTGGTCAATGTCAATAATGGGGCCTAAGGGTTGCCTAACTAGTTGATTTTGTTCGTCTCGACCCCACATATAACAAAACTATCTACTAATAAAAATATAGACAACAAAAGTATATACAAGGATCAACGTACCTCAGCCCATGATGAACATCACGGAACTTATCTCCGCTGTCCAGAAATCACCTTCTCAATTCAACGCTTGCCTTCCCCGGTAATAGCGCCAAAAATACTTGATGGTTTCCGTTGTAGTTTTTCCTAACCTCTGTACATCATCCATCAATGTTTATCTTGTATAGGTGGAGGGGAGTGTCACACTCCCCTGGAATGATGTCAAAAGAAAGGGCAACGGAAAAATGGAATGGAATGATGGAAATGTGGAATGTGAATGAACAAAAATGCTTCTCAAGCGCAAGAAGATTTTTGTGTGTCATGTTTTACTTGGAGGGTACTCCAAGGTTGTCTCTACAAGGAAGGAGGTGAATCGTGTTGAAGGAGATTTTCGGTAAAAAGGGAAAAGTGTAAAAATCTTTTGTTGTTGAAGTGTGATTTATGAATGGTTTAGCACCATCCGGTCAGTGGCGGTGGCATCTGAACGTGGCTAAACTGCCTCACTTCTCTCTCCTCCACCCATTGGTCGTATAATGCAGCAACTAACCTAATTGGACCATCCTTGTTCTGGCACCTTAAGCCAGCCTCCAATGACTATAAATAAGCCCTTCCATCTTCAATTTCTAAACATTAGGCAAGGAAGAGTTCAATGTTCGCTGGAGTGTGATAGAGAGTCAGAAACAGTCAAAGATTAAGGGAAAGAAGGAGAAACAGTACAACAAAGCCTTGTTAAACTACTTCCAGCCAACTTTCTAGCCTACTTTCAAGACAGTTTTTCTTCCTTCTACATTTCTGTTATTCCTTTCTACTTGGAGGGTTGAACCTCACCCACTTTTGTGCCTTAACCAGTATTAAGAGTGACAGTGTTTCAACTATTCCTCGAGGAAGGATTGTTTGTATTTTATTTTGTATTGTAATGGAACTATATTGCATCTCTTGCTCGTCTATAGCAATGGGGCATGAGTAGTCCATTTGTACCCTTTGGTGAAGGGTGAACATATGTAAGATATTGTTTATGTTATGAAAATGTCGATGTTTTAACTATGCTTTAATGTTATATATACCTCCCTTATTGATGGATGGTTACATTTATAATATGCTCATGGTTATGAACACTGAACGGTACCTAATGCTATATACCATACTATCTACTAATTATGTACGTGATGTATGATATAGTGATGTACGTGATTGGGCTTTACGTAACAGTCAATTGATTGATTATAGACGGTTTAAATCTCAACATAGCTAATGCTTTTGATTCAATGCATAAACTCGAATCTCGTCATCAATGAATCATCAACCTATCGGTTGAATAACTATAGTATTCCTTCTGAATGGCTTGCCTTCTGGTTTACTATATTTGTTTAACTATTTTATTGTACAGAGATGCCGATTGAGTAATTCAAGTATTACTCCTGAATGGCTTGCCTTCTGGTTTACTTGGATTGTTTGATTGTTGCATTGAATATATACTTGCTAGCAACCCTAATCAGTTGTTGGATATGGTTTAATATACATCATACGTACCAATTAAATTTTCTGTAAAATGGGGATTAATTGTTGTAAGGTGGCATTTCCAACACTTAACCAATATAATGCATGTGGAATCCTTGAACTGAAAAGTACCTTTTAATTATCGCATTTCCATAGTTTTAATGAAGTTTACTCTAAGTTGTTTTATGCTCACACCACAAGCTATTTCATTAAATTTTGTATCTGTAACAACTTCATCGTTTTCGTTTTGAATTCCAATTATTAACTCCCTATGGGTTCGACCTCGGACTTAAACGGAGTATTATATTGCAATTTTAACCACTTATACTTGGGGTGTACAACATTATTCAAGCCGATTATGATCAACTAACGACTATTATGAGGAACATTTTAGATATAAAGAACTCAGGGGGTGCCATCGGCATCCCATGTTAGCTCCCAAGTGTCCCTAGAGATGAAGAAGAATCTTTCTTTCTAGCCCTTATGTGAAGAAAGGAGGTTAGAATTTTTTTCCTCAACCTTCACCCTTTTGGCAAAGAGTAAAAGAAGCCCTACGCCTATGAAAACTTAAGGTGGCAATAATAGGAAAACTCAAGAAAAGTAGGGGGAAACTTAATACCACATGCTCACCAATATACCAATAGACAGACTAATAGACCCCATCCTTTAGGACACAACCTAGTTGGGCAGACATTGTTATGAGGAAAGACATCACGAATGAAAGGATACATTGGGAATCTAAGGCCAACCTCGAAAGTGGTCACGAAGAAGTAGGTTTTTCTGGGGATATTGACATTGCACCTCTCCTCAGCTTAGGAAATGTGAAAGAGTACTTCTGAGGGAAATCCATATTGTTCCATAAGGTCTTTGGCCCAACTATCGGTCATACGACTTCGTGTTGAAGCTGCACTTCAGTTTAGGTCAAATAAAACTTAAAAAACCATTTTTCTTTTAAGGAATCATCGTAGAGGACAAGCTTCCTTTCTTCTCCTTCTTCCTTTTCCCTAACTAATTAGGGGACTCAATCTAAAGTACTGCATCCTAACAACTTAAAGTTGAGACTTATAGATCCAGAGCAAGGGACGAGGCATGTAAAGCTCATTTTGAAGGACTACCCCTAGTTTCAATCAACACTAAAAGAAGTTCCTCTTCCTATACGTTGCTTGATGGTTTCTGTTGTAGTTTTCTCTAACCTTCGGACATCGTCCCTCAATGTGTATAGTGTATGGGTGGAGGGGAATGTCACTCTCCCATGGAATGATGTCAAAAGAAAGGGCAACAAAAAAATGGAATGAAATGATGGAAATGTGGAATGTGAATGAACAAAAATAATTCCCAAGCACAAGAAGACTTTTGTGTGTCATTTTTTATTTGGAGGGTACTCCAAGGTCGTCTCCTCAGGGAAGGAGGTGAATCGTGTTGAAGGTGATCTTTGATAAAAAATGGAAAAGTTTAAATATCTTTTGTTGTTGAAGTTTGATTTTTGCTTGGTATTTTGATAAAAATGAAATGGGAAACAAGTGTTGGCATATCCAAAAGGTTCACTCCAATAGGAATGCCATTCAACTCGAAACCTTCCTCCAATGGTGCATAGATGATTGATTGACTCGTGGAAAGCTCGGGACAAGTGGAAGTGAGCATTCAAGCATAACCCATGACAAGTCTACAAGATATCAAAGACTCACACCCATGTCCACACTCAACCCAGTCAAATCGAACCATCGTACACCAAGGGGAGGAAAGAAGATGTGTTGAAATGACATACCCAAGAGGAGATCTCCCTTGGATTAGCCAACTTTACGACTTAGCTACTCATGCTTAAGGGAAAGATAATAATGTAATGGAAAGACATTATATAGAAATGAAGATTGTAGCTAAGTTAATGCAAGAAACATAAACTAAAAGATAATGCATTTAATACCCATTATTAAAACTAAGAAAACGAAGAACATGAATGCATTAATGGTGAAAGATTGAATGGAAGATTAAAATTAAAAGCTACTTGAACTAAATGTCATTCAAGACTTCAAACAAAGCTTAGGATATTCTTACATGAAATTACAAGACAATGTGTGAAAGAAAATACAAAAACCTCTACTTCTCTCTCTAACACTATTCATCTTCTTCCTAGACTCGCTCTCTATATTACCATGTGTTTTCCATAATAGTGTATATCCCCTCCCAAAAATGTCCATACAGTGATGCTATAGTCCCTTTGATTGATCTCCATCTATAAGAGCAGACAAGGATGGGTTGGATAGGGTTGGTGCAGGCCTTGTCTCCAAACCCAGCACCTTCTATCTCCTCTTTCCTCATTAATGATCAAGCATCTAAAATTCCAAGAAGAGGTGTATGATTGATGTCCCTTGTGTAAGGTGTGTCAGGGGCAGGTAGGAGAATGTCTGGTGGGACCCCCAAGGCTGCAGAGCTTGAGATGGAGAATCTGGCGCTTTTCAGGAAAACATATTGGTAGGTTGGTGGAAACATACCGGTATGTTTCACTCTAGTGAGTAAAAATACTAGTAGGTTTGACAATAGGAACAGGACAGTTGCCAAAATCTACCGGTAGGTATTACTTGATTTTGCAAAAATCTTGGTTCCTCTACCTCCTGAGCTCTCGTCAAGCCTCGTTCTCAACTCTAATCATCTTGAACACCATGAAAGGGCTTATCTATCATCATTTAACTCCTTTTATCTGCAAACACACCTAAACTTTGTTAATAGCTCAAATAATGCAATTCTACCCAAATTAACCGCCAAAGCCAAAGAAAAGGGGATGTAAGAGCACATAAAATATGCAATGTTTTATGTTATTTAGACGTCCCCGATGAAAAGATCATCATACCTATGGAAAGAATGAGACCTTTCCTCCTCAAAAACATCCCTTGATTTTGGGAATTTTGAATAAGTCGATTTGGAAGAAATGTCAAATACAACCCTCACCATGGGAACCCCACACCTCAAGTTAAGGTAAAATTCGGGTAGGTGAGTGTGACTTGATTTCACGTGAGTGTGCAGTGTCTGTGAATACATCGACTAGAACCAATCGGAACTGCAAAATTTATTAGTTGGAAGGTGAATGTAACAGTTATATGGGGTGTGATGCACGTAACATAGAGGAAGTATAGTGGTTTACTAGCTTTGGAGCTCAGCTAATCCACTCTTTAATGGAGATTCTTGCTCCCGGGGTGTATATTCCTTCAAAAAATGTTTACAGTTGTTTTTTTGTAATACCATTCAGGCTCTCTACCTCTTTTTGAGACAATATACAATATATATAGAGTAGTCCCTTGTTCTAAAGGATTTGCACCGAGATCCTTGTCTTTCATCTGTGGAATTCTGCTTGATTTTTGGGGAGGATATTGGTTGGTTGAGAGTTTTGTGCCTTGAATATAGCTTGGATGTTACTTAAAGGGTGCCCTCTATCCTCCAGCTATTTCTTTCTTATTTCTTTAACTGCTCGCTCTAATGGAGCTCGAGGTCTGAACCATTGAGCTCTTGCCGTCCTATCTGAGCTCATACTTAGAATTTATTTTGGGTATCATCAGTTGCCCCCAACACTTGGTTCAAAAGGGCTTGGACTAGGGCTGAGTTGAGATCGAGCTGAGATGGCTTTCCAACTAAAGGCCTTGATAAGCATGCGAACTGATTTCGAACAATTACAGGTAATCATTTTTTATAGTGTAATTTACGCGGTTGTGTAGCAAAGTGCATGACTCAAAAAAATGGAGGAAATGAGTTAAAGATTTATTAAGGATGATAATGGCTATTCACTGGGCTGCCAGTCTGAGTTACTAGGCTCTTTACGGTGAATAGCAAATCACATAAACAACAAACATCAATTAAAATAGATAGACAGGAGATTTATAGTGGTTCAGCAACTAGAAAGCTTGGTGATTGTTGGAACACATTGTTGTTCCTAAGCTCCTAACATGAACCCTTAAATATGTAGTTGACTTATGTGTGTGGGTGAGTGTCACTCTCACTCGGATTCATGCAAGAGAAAGGACAACGAAATGATGGTGATGAAATGGAATGAACAAAATGTATGAAATGTGAAATGTGAACAAAAGTGTTCCCCAATCGCAAGGAGTCTTTTGAATGTCAGTATTTTACTTGGAAGAGTATTCCAAGGTCGTCTTCTCAAGGAAGGAAGGTTGAGTTATGTGAAGGTGATTTTGTTGCAAAAGGAAAAAAAGTAAAATCTTGTAGTTGGTTTTGATGAGTTTTGTTCTTAATGAAAATGCAAAGAAAAACAAATGTTGGCAAACCCAAGAAGTCACTCCAATAGGAATACAATTTCAACTCCAATCCCTCCGCTGGTAGAGCATGAATGAACGATTGATTCGGGGGAAGCTAGAGACAAGATTGGTGAGTATCTAAGCATAAACCGTGGCTAGGCCTACGGGATATCAAAGGCTCACCAACTTATCCACTCTCAACCCCATCAAACCGAACCATTGGACTCATAAGGAAAGGAAGAGAATGAGTTGAAATGGAAAACCCAAGAGGAGGTCTCCCTTGAATTAGCCAACTATAAATCTAGCTATTCATGTTTAAAGGAAAGACAAGCATAATTTAAATGGACATAATGAATAAAGAAAGCATGGAACTTAACTTAAAGCAAGAAATCTTAAGCTATGAAAAAAAATATACAATACCATTTTAAAGCTAGGAAATGAAGAAAAACATGAACAACAATGGTGAAATGAAGAACATGTAATTAAACTTGAAAAGAACTTGAAGTAAATGACATTATGGTGTAAGAGTTAAAGATTACAAGAGATTAAAAGCTTACTACAACTTGAATGGAGAGGAATATGCAAAAACATAAACTTTCTAATCACTAGTCATTGTCTTCTTCCTTGGATTTCTAACCTTAGGTAGCCACCACTCAAATGGTTGTGTAATGCTGAATATAATGGAGTGTTAGCCTTCAATTTTCCTACATGGTAGTCCCCCAAGCAAGTGTGCGGGCTTCCCATCAATGGGAGGTTGAATGGATGGACTTTGATAGGCTAGGACCTCCTAACAGCAACTCCCTGGCAGCCCACTTTCTCTCCCATCTTCATTAATGCAATGGCCTTCAAAGTCTTCAAAATGTGTAAGAGAGGCATGGAAATGTGTAAGCTAATGTTGAGGAGCAAGTGGGAGAAGTGTAGGTGGGACCCCCAAGCAAGTGGAGCTGAGTTGCAGGAGGTTCGGGCATGGTCTGGGGAGCATAATGGTACTGCGTACCAGTACTTCGAAGCTTCTGGAGTCGGGCGTACCGGTATGGTTCCATACCAGTACTGTGTAGCGGTACTGTTTTTCTACTCTAGACCACTTTTGGTAGAATCGGCATAACTTTTGATCCAACCATTGGATTGAGCTGAAATTATGACACGATACAGAAGACATCCAGATCTACAACTTTCATGCTTTATACTTGTTTAGATTCGGAGCGGATCATGGTCAAAATGGAGGAAAACTGAGGCTCTACTTTGAAATAATGTGGCAGCTGGTGCCTTTGTTCCCAAGCACCAATACCTCCTTGATTTCTTCACTTTTAAGCCTCCAAATATTCATGTATTGTGTCCATACCTTTACCACACATCCATCATAGTTGCAAGGTCCTAAAATCAATGATTTAAGTTATACAAAAATGCAACATCCAAATATTAACATTATTCCTAAAACCGGCTAACTCTAAGTGCTTAGATGCCAAAGTTAGTTAAAATGCATGTATTGAGGCCTTTACATATGCAATATTATGCACTCATCACACCCCCCCAACTTAAGCTTTGCTCGGCCCTAGCAAACAAAATATAGGAAGCAAGAAAACAAAATAAACATATACTAATTCTGCAATTGCATTTAGCCCATGCAACAAGCCTTTGAACCCCTAGGTGATCCCTAGTGGACAAGTTTTATCTCGTGAAGGTTTCCAGTAAAGGTACCTACAAACTTCCTTTCCTAGTATCCAATATTTAAAGCATATTCTCTTACCCTAAATAGCAATGGGATTTTAACAACCACTTGATCCGAACACCCGAACCAATCCCACATGAGACATATCATAACCGTAAATGTTATTCTAGAGTATGCACATACACATTCATTTTCAAACTCGTGTGTGTGAAATGAACATGTAATTTTAACATTTACAAAACAGAGTTCACATTCACTTTGTCTATCCAAATTAAGCTTTGATGCAAAACTCACCAAGGGTGTCTCTCACAATGAATAACACTATGATTATCTTGGAATGCTCTCCATGTGTATATGTGAGATAGAATATTGTGCTCAAAATAAATTATACTCACATATAATCCAAAATGAAGTATATGCATAAAAATAAAACAACCTTGGCATAATCTCATGAAAGGAATGTTCGGACATTAGATAGCAAGATCAACTTCTCTTTTTTCTTTAAAAGTGTGTCTTCCCCATGCTTCTCTAGTTCATTTATGACTTTCACGGGTTGTAATGAGGCCTAGGGGTGATATTGAGGTAAGGGAAATGATGGATATAGGATAACAAAAGAGGTTGTTACGAATGACTTTTATTTTAAAAATATCTCCCTTTTTATGGGATTCTCATTCCAAACTCATCACTACACTCTTTGTTTCTTTTCTTTTTTTTTTTCCTTTTTTCTTTTGTCATTCCTTTCTTATTTTCACCCTTTTTCTTCCTTTTTTTGGAGTTTTTTTTTCCTTTTCAGTCCAACTCTTTGGCTTCAACTTCATTTATCCCTTTTTTGGGTTTTCACATCACCATTCCTTCTCTTTTCTTGTTCACACATATTCAACTCTTAGGAACAACCAAGGTGAGGTAAATTTTTGTCATTTTCATTGGCTTAATTACATGTATGGTATGGAAATGAATTTTCAATAAGGCTCAAACATGGCACTAGGGATAGAATTTTTCAAGAAAAAGGCTTAGGCTCAAAGTATTTCAAAGATGGCCTAAGATCATTTCTAGATAAGCATGGGGGACCATTGTACATATCAAGACAAAGTCAATCAACTATCCAAATGCACCTAACCAAAACAAACATAATGAGATTATTGAACAAATTTAAAATTTAAAAAATTATTCTTTGAGTAAATGTAAGTTCCCTCTAAAAAGAATGGGCACTAAAGCTCACATAGGTACTTACTCATCTCCACTATTCATGTCGAACACTAAAATGTGAACTCAATTCGTAAATTACCAAAATTACAAGTTCATGGTGCACTTATGGTTGATTTGAAAAGCAAACAAGTATGTGATACTCTTAACAATAGGATAAACTTTTATAATGTGGTCATATATTCAAAGTTCAAAATGAAGATCAATTAATCACAAATCCCATAACCATTAGGATAGGGGAATATAGTTCAATACTAGAACCAAAATTTTCAAAATTTTTACGTTTTCCATTATTTTATAAAAAAAAGTGGTGGAACATGTGAATGGTGCACCTCACCCCCCAACTTAAACTATGCATTGTCCTCAATGGACAAGGAATCATGCAATGAGAAAAATAAAAGTAACATGGGAAATGAGATGCCCCTTTTTTTCATTTTTTTTATATTTATACATCACAAAAAGCTTGTTTACACCCCCCAACTTAGACTAGAACATGATACTCAATAAGATTTTCTACAATGATGCTCAAGAGAAATGAGTCCAAATTAGGAAGAGGTAAATAACCTTCATGCTAAAATCTACACTACAACATTGAAAATGAAAATATAACAATAAAAGAAATCTAACTACTATGTACATGGAAATAAAACAAAAAGGGCTCATGTCAATCCAGCTTCAATTCGGATATGAGCTTGTTCCCATTGATTTTTTTTGTTTTAACATTTTTTTGTTGTATAAATGCCCTTCTTAAACCATCAATCCAAACATAGAAAGGATGTTGACTCAAAATTCTCAACCGAACCGAGGTATTGGCAAGTTTATGCAATCCCAATAATGGAGTATACAATTTTTCTTTAAAATTTTCTATACTCATCTCCATTTCAATGCCCTTCCCAAGTTCAAAGTAGTAAATCTCAACACCACTCAAAGATGGCAAAATGACCTTGGGCTCATTAGCCTCATGTGAGATAATATCCTAGTCAAACTGTGTCACAATCTAGAGTGGTTAGAGATTCAACATTAATGTGGATTCCATTGGGATGATCATCCTCAATACATTGACTATGCTCAAGATGTTGTTGTTCATGCATAGCAATTATAGCATTAGTCAATGTATTGAGTTGTTGGGTTATTTGGGCATTGAATTCTATTTGGTATTGCATAAAATCGCACAAAATATTTTTTAATTCTTCTCCGGTAGAGTCCCTATATGTTGGATAGTGGAAAAATTCATTTGGTGGTATGAGATCGGAAGAAAAATTATAAGGTTCATTCTCCCAACCATAACTCGGATAACTCGGTGTAACATAATGGTTGGGGTAAAAAATTTCGGAGGCCAAAAATGAATTTGAATCTTTGTATGTAAAATCTTGAACCAGATAATTTATTGGACACTCACTAGTGAAGTGTCCATACTCACCACAAATTTCACAAACGTTTCCAAAATAAGCGACATTTATTCGGCACTCACTAGTGATGTGCCCATACTCATCACAAATCTCACACACATTTTCATAATATAGGGCATTTATTACATTATTATAAAAATTATAAGACATTAAAAAAACACAAACTATTTACAACCTATTTACAAATGAGACGACATACCTTGGCCCGTGATGAAAATCACAAGATTTACCTATGCCGTCCAAAATCACATTTTGAACTTGACGCTTAACCTTCCCCAGTAACGGCGCCAAAAATGATTGTTGGAACACGTTGTTGTTCCTAAGCTCCTAACATGAACCCTTAAATATGTAGTTGACTTATGTGTGTGGGTGAGTGTCACTCTCACTCGGATTCATGCAAGAGAAAGGGCAACAGAATGATGGTGATGAAATGGAATCAACAAAATGTATGAAATGTGAAATGTGAACAAAAGTACTCCCTAATCACAAGGACTCTTTTGAATGTCGGTGTTTTACTTGGAAGAGTATTCCAAGGTCGTCTCCTCAGGGAAGGAAGGTTGAGTTGTGTGAAGGTGATTTTGTTGCAAAAGGAAAACTAATAAAATCTTGTAGTTGGTTTTGATGAGATTTGTTCTTAATGAAAATGAAATGAGAAACTAATGTTGGCAAACCCAAGAAGTCACTCCAATATGAATATAATTTCAAATCCAATCCCTCCTCCAATAGAGCATGAATGAACGATTGATTCGGGGGAAGCTAGAGACAAGATTGGTGAGTATCTAAGCATAAACCGTGGCTAGGCCTACGGGATATCAAAGGCTCACCAACTTATCCACTCTCAACCCCGTCAAACCGAACCATTGGACTCATAAGGGAAGGAAGAGAATGAATTGAAATGGAAAACCCAAGAGGAGGTCTTCCTTGAATTAGTCAACTATAAATCTAGCTATTCATGTTTAAAGGAAAGATAAGCATAATTTAAATGGACATAATGAAGAAAGAAATCTTGGAACTTAACTTAAAGCAAGAAATCATAAGCTATAAAGAAAAATATACAATACGCATTTTAAAGCTAGGAAATGGATAAAAACATGAACAACAATGGTGAAATGAAGAACATGTAATTAAACTTGAAAAGAACTTGAAGTAAATGACATTATGGTGTAAGGGTTAAAGATTACAAGAGATTAAAAGCTTACTACAACTTGAATGGAGAGGAATATGCAAAAACATAAACTTTCTAATCACTATTCATCGTCTTCTTCCTTTGATTTCTAAGCTTAGGTAGCCACTACTCAAATGGTTGTGTAATGCTGAATATAATGGAGTGTTAGCCTTCAATTTTTCTGCATGGTAGTCCCCCAAGCATGTGTGCGGGCTTCCCATCAATGGGAGGTTGAATGGATGGACTTTGATAGGCTAGGACCTCCTACCCAGCAACTCCCTGGCAGCCCACTTTCTCTCCCATCTTCATTAATGCAATGGCCTTCAAAGTCTTCAAAATGTGTAAGAGAGGCATGGAAATGTGTAAGCTAATGTTGGGGAGCAAGTGGGAGAAGTGTAGGTGGGACCCCCAAGCAAGTGGAGCTGAGTTGCAGGAGGTTCGGGCATGGTCAGGGGCGCATAACGGTACTGAGTACCAATACTTCCATGCTTCTGGAGTCGGGCATACCGGTACGCAGTACCGGTACTGTTTTTATGTTCTGGACCACTTTTTGTAGAATCGGCATAACTTTTGATCCAACCGTTGGATTGAGCTGAAATTTTGACACGATACAGAAGACATACAGATCTACAACTTTCATGTTTTGCATTTTTAGATTCAAAGTGGATCATGGTCAACATGGAGGAAAATCGATGCTCTGTTTTCAAATAATGTGGCAGCTGGTGCCTTTGTTCCCAAGCACCAATACCTCCTTGATTGCTTCACTTTTAAGCCTCAAAATCTTCATGTATTGTGTCCATACCTTCACCACACATCCATCATAGTTTCAAGGTCCTAAAATCAATGATTTAAGTTATACAAACATGCAACATCGAAATATCAACATTATTCATAAAATCGGCTAACTCTAACTACTTAGATGCCAAAGTTGAGTTATAATGCATGTGATGAGGCCTTTACATTTGCAATATTATGCTCTCATCACTTTGCTAGTCCACTCTAATGGAGTCTCTTGTTCTTGGGGGGGCTTTCTATTATTTGGGGAAGAAGATTACAAGGCTACTGATGGCGTAATTTACAGATATTCCCCTCTCAAGTGAGGGATCAGTCCTTAATTATAGTGTATAGGAGTTTCGCACAGTCAGCGTGATCCCTGGGTAGCTACCGTGATGTTTACGTAAAAGTAGTTACCTTTTCGTAATAATAGGGATTCTTGCGTAATCAACGTGATCCTCGGTGGTTGTTACGACTTATGTGCCGAGAATCTTTGGCCATTAGATGTTGTATTCTCTATGCATGATATGACTTTCTAGAAGGTTTGAGATGTCATTGTCATACTGTGCTCTAGCTGGAAAACCTGAACTGGAAGAGCTGATCTAGGAGTCTGAACTAAGAGGACTGAGGTGGAAGACCTGAGTAGGAAGACATGAACTAGAAAACCTGAGCTGGGAGTCCGAGCAACTTCTAGGTTGAGCTCAACCTTGGAGAATTTTTGGTATCATTAGTTGTCCCCTAGTCCTAAGCCAAGGCTGCTTTGCTTGACATGGATCATGAATAACTTGTGTTGCTTATCTTATGTTCATGAGCTTAAGGGCTCATCTTGTGTTTATGAGCAGAAAAGCTCATTGCTTGTTTATGAGCTTAAGAGTTCATCTTGTGTTTATGAGATAAAGAGCTCATCTTGAATTCATGAGCTGAAGAGCTCATTGTATGTTCATAAGCTGAAGAGCTCATCTTGAGTTTATAAGTAGAGGAGCTCATCTTGAATTTATGAGCTGAGGAGTTCATCGTATGTTTATGAGCTGAAGAGCTCATCTTGAGTATTTGAGCTGAAGAACTCTTTTTGAGTTTATGAGTTGAGGAGCTCATCGTATGTTTATGACCTGAAGAGCTCATCTTGAGTATATGAGTTGAAGAGCTCATCTTGAGTTTATGAGTTGAAGATCTCATCTTAAGTTTATGAGCTGAGGAGTTCATCGTATGTGTATGAGCTGAAGAGCTCATCTTGAGTATATGAGCTAAAGAGCTCATCTTGAGTTTATGAGCTGAGGAGCTCATCGTATGTTTATGAGCTGAAGAGCTCATCTTGAGTATATGAGCTAAGGAGCTTATCTTGAGTATATGAGCTAAGGAGCTCATTGTATGTTTATGAGCTGAAGAGCTCATATTGAGTTCATGAGCTGAAGAGCTCATCTTGAGTTTATGAGCTGAGGAGTTCATCGTATGTTTATGAGCTGAAGAGCTCATGTTGAGTTTATGAGCTGAAGAGCTCATCGTATGTTTATGAGCTGTGGAGCTTATCTTGAGTTTATGAGCTGAGGAGCTCATCGTATGTTTATGAGCCAAAGAGCTCATCTTGAGTATATGAGTTGACGAGCTCATTGCATTCTCTAAAGGAACGAGTTGAATCTTTCATTTACTAATGGAGAATCTTTATGAAGGACCTCTTATCTTTTGCTTTCTAGCCTCTCCTCATTACTGGTAAAACCTCTTTTAAATGGTCTACGTTTCATGAGTAAGGTGTGATTTTTCTTTCTTCAGTTTGTAACTCATAATAATTTTTTCTCTTTCTTTCTTTTTTTTTTCTTTCTTTTTTTAGTTTTCTCTTTTTTTTTCTTTTTTTTTTTGGTCTAACCACCTTCATGACTACGTACAGTCCTTCCTAGGGCTCCGATCTATCCTCTTTTCCTTCTCCCCTTGAGTAGAGGAGTTTCCAGTTTTAAAGAGGAGAACTTCCTCACCATGGATGTACTTTTCTTCTTTTGCCATCACCTCAGCCATACTAGTTTGGGGGTTCTTGGTAATCAAAAATAATAAATCCTTCGATTGGACCCCCAGCCCGATGGTAAAGGCTGTGATGGAAAACTCCTCATCAAAGGCATCCACTTTTAAAGACTCCGAGTTGACTTTCTGAACATAATTTCACAGTGATTTGTTTGGACCCTTCTTCACACTCAATAGGTGGTAGGAAGGCTTTCGGCAAGTTCGGGCCCTTATGAAGTGGGATACGAATGAAATGGAGAGCTCTCTAAAAGAGAAAATTGAAGTTGGAGCTAGCCTATTGAACCAAGCTACGGCTAAACCAGTCAAAGTGATGGCGTAGGCCCCACAACGCACTGGATCGGGGTATGCATGCAATTCCATCTGATTCTTATATATGTTGAGGTGGTGTATAGGATTTTTCGTCCCATCAAATGCTTCAATCTGAGGCACTTTGAATTTTTAGGGAAGAGGAAAGTGCAACACCTCAAAAGTGAACGGTGAGTCTATTTGTTGAACCAAAGCATCCATAGTCATCGGAGCTTTTCTTTTCACTACCTCCTTCAAGTGGCTTAGCTCTTGCTGAATCTCCTTGAAACGTCGCTCCCAGAATTGATCCCTCCCATCTTGCTGGGGAGGAGTACGGATGTGCTCGTCTCTACAGACCCCTCTAACTTGACTTTGGACTTCATGTGACTTAGCTCTATAATGCACATTATTAGCAAAGTGATTAAGATCATACTCTTCTGTAATCTCCTTTAAGGGATTCTGAGGATAATGTTGCCTATGTTGGGGATCATCCTGGGCTGGTTGTGCCTTCTGAAGATTCTAAGTGCAAATAAGAATTACTAGATCTTCATTTTGCTTGAGGAGGCGCTCATTAACTTGACGCAACACTTCTAGTTTGTTGTTTGTAGGGGAATCTGCCATTGACAGATTGACATCTGGGTTTGATGGAGGATTCATGGGAATTCTCTCCTGCCCCCCCAGCGGTGGTTTCTTGCTGGTTTTGTAACCGTAATGAATTTGCTTATTTTTGTTGATGTTGTGCGTAAAGACCATCTATTACTGAATGGATCAGTAGAATTTTAGCAGGAATCGAAACAATCTGTTCCCATAGTCAGCGCCAAACTGATGGTGTAATTTATGCAATTATATAGCAGAGCTCAGGACTAAAAAAAATAGGGGAAACAAATTAAAAATTTATTAAGGATGATAATGGCTATTCACTGGGCCGCCAGTCTGAGTTACTAGGCTCATAGCGGTGAATAGCAAATCACAAAAACAACAACCATCAATTGAAATAGATAGACAAGATATTTATAGTGGTTCACCAATTGGGAAGCTTGGCTAGTCCACTCTAATAGAGTCTCTTGCACCTGGGGGATTTTTCTATTATTTGGGGAAGAAGAGTACAAGGCTACTGATCGTGTAATTTACAGATATTCCCCTCTTAAGTGAGGGATCAATCCTTATTTATAGTGTGTAGAAGTTTCACATAGTCGGCGTGATCCTTGGGTAGCGGTCGTGATCTTTGCGTAACAGTAGTTACCTTTTTATAATAATAGGGTTTCTTCCATAATCAACGTGATCCTATGGTGGTTGTTACGACTTATGTGCCAAGAATCTGTGGCCATTAGATGATGTATTCTCTAGACATGATATAACTTTCTGGAAGGTTTGAGATGTCATTGTCACACTGTGCTCGAGCTAAAAGAGTTGATCTAGGAGTCCGAGCTAAAAGGTTTGAGGTGGAAGACCTGAGTAGGAAGACCTGAACTAGAAGACCTGAGCTTGAAGTCTAAGCTAAGAGGTCTGAGCTCCTTCTATGCTCAGCTCAACCTTGGAGAATTTTTGGCATCATCAATTTTCTTCCTCGATTGTTGCTCACGTTCCCCACTTTCAATACCCACATACCAAAGGCTTTAAATGTCTCCATGTCGAGGGAAGACAACTCATTTCTCTCTTCGGATTTCCTCTCTAAACTTTACTCTTTCTTCTTCCTGTAATTCCAAACTTCTAATTCTGTCGATGCTTTTAGGGTTTCGAGAAGAATCAACCCTCCCTGACCTAGCTTGTGGTTTCAACGAAGTTCGTTCCTATCCTTTATTTCGAGCTTTGGTCTACTGTTCACCCTCGCTTAGGTACGCTTCTTGTTCTTTGTTCATTCCCTCGTTCTGCATCCCTCAATCCTGAGGTGGTTTCTGCATTTTTGGACTTTTTGATTTTGTTATTTTAGGAATCGAGGTTGATCTCTGACTCATATTCCCCTCTGCTTAGATCTTTACTCAACTGCCATGGTTTTCCTTATTGGCAATTGTTGTGTTGCCCCCAGACTCTTAGACAGTGTGCTACAAATACTCCCCCTCTTTACTGTTCTTTTAGACTTCCTTTCTCCTGCCCAATTATGTCTGCTTCTTCTGGGGCTACTATTTCCTCCGCTTCTCTCCTGGGAAATAGGTCTGCCAGTGAGGATTCCGATTTAAGAGAGTGAGTGAGGATATTGACAATTTCCCCGATGTTGACTCAATCGATGCTGAGGCAAATATTGAGGAGCCTTCCTCATCATCTTCAAACCCTAGCAAAGGTAAAGGCAAGGTGAGTGGTGTTGGAGTCTCTGCTATAGGCATAGGGGTTGCTTTCAGATATGAAGAGCTTGTGGGCCCTAGCAAAGTCACTTCTTCAATTATGAAGGTCCTTAGTGCTCGTTTTAGATTTCCTCCTAGGGTCCAATGTTGGTGCCTAGATGAATTTACCCCTATGTCTCTGAGATTCATAAAAATGTTAACTTTTTTGTGGCTGCCTTTGATAATGGCCTACATTTTCCCCTGCACACTTTTATCAAGAGTGTTCTTTAGCACTTCAACGTTTGCCCTGCTCAGCTCTCTCCCAACTTCTGGGGTGTTCTGCTGGGTCTTCTTGTTTTCTTTACAAAGCATAAGCTTGGGGTTCCTACAGTTTCTTTACTCATGGAACTTTTCAACATTAAACACACTTCCTTTGAGGATTTTTTGTACATCTCCAAATGAACAAAGGCCCAATTGATTATATCTGATGTTCCAAGCTCCTATAAACGCTGGAAAAAACATTTCTTCTATGTAGGGGCTCACAGTGGGAGTAAAACTCTGTTGTCAAAGCAGACACTCTTCCAATCCCTAGAGCCTGGTCTGCCCCTGACAACTTGGGTGAGTCTATGCTTGAGCTTGCTAAGACCGAATTTGGTTAATTTCCTTAATGACTTTGCTCTACTTACTTATTTTTCAGGTGTTCGACCTGAGTTCAGTACTGAGGACAGGCGGGTACTGCTAAAATTGGGGAAGTGTGATCTAAAAAAATATTTCGAGCTCATCAAGCCTTGGGTTCTTGTAGAGCAAGGGTTTAACCTTCCAGAGATAATGATTGAAGCTCCCATTCCTCTTTCTGTTGAAGCTCTCATTCCTCTTTCCGTTGCAGGGCGAGAAGAGGTGGCAGGTAGAATTCCTCCTTCTCGATTTTAACTCTTAAGTCTTATTCTTCCCTTTTGTTGACTTATCCACCTTGTACGTTTAGGTTCTTCATTAATGTAGTCTTCTATAGAGGATCACCTAGCCAAGTTGGGTCAACTTA
Source organism: Ilex asprella (assembly GCA_023539305.1). Lineage (NCBI taxonomy): Eukaryota > Viridiplantae > Streptophyta > Magnoliopsida > Aquifoliales > Aquifoliaceae > Ilex > Ilex asprella. The sequence goes on along the minus strand of CM042202.1, from coordinate 6,730,136 downwards.
GGAGGGGTAGGAGTGGAAGTAAACGCAAGGCGAAAGTTGGGGCAAAAGTTGGCACCAATTTTGGCTAAGGTGCCAAAATTGGCTATGTCTCCCATTTCTTCTCCTCCAACTTAGGTGACCCCCATCCTGCCGCCAAGTTCTCAAGGCATCGCATAGACCTTCCTTCCTCAAGGGGTGAACCTCTCTCCTTTTGAAGAGGTCGTGAGGCTAGGCACAAGCATGGCCTCTCCCTTACCAACAGAAGTTGAAAGGGCTCTGAAGACAGTCACCCAAATTTTTCCCAAGTCTATCTCCTCTGGTTTTGCAAGAAAAGCCTATCAGTCGCCTCTGAAGGATACCCAAGTTGAGGGTGGAAAACTCCCCAAGGCCTCTGTAAGTGGGGATTCTCTCATTAATAATGTCAAACGTGCTATAGAGGCCATTGCCTCCATTATCCCAAAATTTGACCTTCAAAGGGCTGCCTCTATGCCTCTTGGAGCTTCCATTACCACTGCCCTATTTGGGGCTACCTCGGTAAGCGTCTAGTTTCTTAAATTTTTTTTATTTGCCTTATACTGCCTTTAGTTCTTGTGGATTTTCTGGATTCTAGATGGCTATTCATGTTAGCGGCCTGTTGAAACGGATCCAATCTCTAAAGAGTTCTTTCAAGGCTTCCCAGGTGCTTGAATTAAAAAATACGAAGCTGGCTTCTGCCAATAGCGATCTTAAGTCTCAAGTGCGGGATTTACGAGCATAGGTGAGTAGACAGACTCCCCTCATCAAGAACTTAGAAGCTGAGAACAAGTAAGCCAAAGAAGAGTTGGGGAAAACAAAGGAGGATCTTAGGGTGAAAACTGACAATTGGATTAAGGCTAGTTGTGATGCCCTTGGAGCTTTAAGTTCCTATAATGACATGAAGAGGGAGTATGACACTTTGGCTGAGGTAAGCGATGCTATTCGGAATGAGCTTGAGGAATAGAGAGATGCCACTGAGAAGAAGGATGATCTGATTGCTAAGCTGGCGGATGATGTCACTACCGAGTGGGCCAAAGAGACTTATCCTGGTTTGAACTTCACCTTTGACGTAGCATAAGTAGAGGGTGAAGTTGCCGAGGATGAGAGGAAGGTAACCCAGGAGGAGGTCCCTGCTCAGAGCATTCCTCCTCTTCCAGCCACCTTTGAGGCCATTACTTCGGCTCCTCCACCTGTTGACCTCCCAACTGTTGTATCTTTTTCGGCTGAGCTGGTAGTAAGAGCTCTAACAAAAGCAGAGGTCTCCGTGCAATTGCATGTTCCTAACCTCTCCGGTACTTTGGCTATTGTCTTGCCAGGCATCTCTCCAACTGCTAGCCTCCCAAGCTCTTCACCTACTTCTATCGTTGTGACCTCAGCTACTGAGCAACCAGACTCTTCATCGGTTCCTCCTTCACTGACTTAGGATTTTTTTTATGCTATCCTACTAAAGTTATTGATGTAAATGTTGAACTTGTTTTATTCTTGAAACTGCTCAATACAATCTTCTTTGCTTTTAAATGTTGTCTATTCTGTCATTGTCATTGTTATGTTCATTGTTTTGCTCTACTCTACATTGTGCTACCCATGGCAGACTTTTCAGGGCTGGAGGAGAGCTATAGACTTAACTGGTGAGGTCCAATCTTTGAAGAATACATTGTTGCTGTCTGGGGGCCCTCAAAGGAGTATTGGGTGCTGGACCTACCATCCCCTATAGTGATAAGAAGATTGTTGGATTTGGCAGAGAGAGTGAGTGATATGGTGTTGAGGTCTTCCATAGGCCTACCTGTGGAGACTATGTTGTTGTACACATGAGAAATTTGTTGGAAGATGATCTTTAATCCAAAGAAATCTGAGAAGTCTTCAAGGGATGTAGTAGGTATATCCTCGGGGTAGAGCTTTATGCCTGAGCTTTGCTTATGGCTCTTGTAGCTGCTTATGCCTACGAGCTTCCTCATTATGGGCTACAAGTTGGCCACACAAATTATGGTGCAACTTATTGAACTAGACTTCACATGGCCTGACAAGCGTTGAAAATGTTGCATCTTTTAGTCCAAGTCTTTGTTTCCCTAGAATTGGTGCTTCTTTTGGGTTGTCTTTATGGTAGTTTCCTAACTTCCTTTGTTTTAAAGCCGTAACTGTCCCCATAAATTTGGAAACCCAAGAGACCACCGACTTCGATTCCCGTGCGTCTCTTGGTTTCCTAAAATTTAGGATTCCTTTTAAGGCCTTCGCAATTCTTTGTACTCTTTCCCTGTTTACAATTCTGGAAGATTTCCTTGAGTCTTCCTATTCCTTTGGTTCTTAGGATAGTTACATTTTTTTAAAAGATTTTTTTTTATTGTTGCCCCACTTTCTTCTATCTTTCAAGAATGTGCCTCTTTTGGGATAGACTAGAAGTGGCAGTCTCGCTACTTGGCTCTTTCCACGATGATTCTTTCAGATCTTGATGGTGTCAAGAGGTAATTTTTCCCTGAGTTGGACTTGCCTCTATGGGTTCCCACCCCTGATGAGCCTTGTAACTTTCTTCCTTGAGGGAAAGTTTGTTTCTTTGAAGATGCCATGGAGTTGGGCCTTCGTCTTCCCATCCATCCTTCCATTGGATGGATTCTGGCTTATTATGGGTTAGCCCCTCTCGCTTGTCTCCCTAAGAGTGAGGCGCGTTGATCAGCTTTTTCATCTTCTAACATCTCCAGGGCAATGACGAGTTCCCTACAACTGCTGAGTTTCTCTATTTTTATGAACTCGAAGGGGATAAGCTTCCTTGCGTCAATTCTTTTAGGTGGAGACGCTTCTCTGAGCACCGACTATGCTCAATGGTCCTCCTTCACCCGAGGGGTGGTTTCATCATTTTTACTTTGCATCTGGGGACTCCTGGAGGTCAACTGAGGACCTTTGTTTGGCGAATAGGGTCCCTCATTCCCGGAGGAGCTTTTCTCATACAGGTTCTAGTGTTGAGAGCTTTCTTGTCTTGCTTTCTGTAAGGTTGTGTTCTAATCATTCTCTTGTTGGGCAGGTGCACCTAATCCCAACGTAATAGAGGTGCTGAGGATTGAACAAGCAATGCAAGTCGCCCCCATGCATTTCTCAGAACTAGTCACACCAGAAAACCTTTTTTCGCTTAGCGCTGTCGCGACTTCTCTAGATCATCCGTTCTACCCTGTCTCTCCTGACTCCTCTCCCTTAGGGTCAGAGGAAGAAGAGGAGGTTGGAACGTCCACAAAGAGGTGCAAGACGTGTGATTCTCCCTCATCATCCGACTCTTCTTTTGGTACGGTTCTACTTTCCTCTACTGGGGGGAAACTCTTTAATTTTCTTTCAAAAACGGAGAAGGAGAGTGACGAGCTGAGGGAGGAGAATTGTCGCTTAAAGGATGAGGTGGCTGAGCTGAAGAAATGACTAGGGAAAAGCTAGGGAACTCTTTGTTGCCTTTCTTGATTGTTCTGCTATATTTTATGACCTATGGTACTTTCATTCCCTTTCTATGATGTAATGCAGACCCCTTTTTTTATTGCTTTGCAACATTCCTGCTATAACTAGCGGCTTCGGTCTCAATCTTATGGACTGAAGGTCTTATCGGGACTTTATGATCTTCGTGAGCTAAAGAACTCATCGTAACCCTATGAGCAGAGGAGCTCATCTTGAATCTTTATGGACTCATCTTTATTTTAAGAGCAGAAAATCTCATCTTTGTTTCATGAGTGATGATCACATAATATTGCACATTTCATGGCCTCATTACATTCATTATAACTCAACTTTTGCATTTAATTACTTAGTGTTCGCCTATTTTATGAATAATGTTGAATTCTCGATGTTGCATGTTTTGATAGCTTAAATGTTGGATTTTAGGACCTTGCAACTATGTTGGATATGCGGTAATGGCATGGACACAATACATGAAGAATTGGAGGCTTAAAATTGAAGAAATCAAGGAGGTATTGGTGTTTTGGAACAAAGGCACCAGCTGCCACATCACGGGAAAGCACTGCCTCGGTTGTCCTCCATTTTGACCATGATCTACTCAGAATGTGGAAAAGTTCAAAACATTAAAGTTGTAGATCTGGATGTCTTCTGTGTCGTGTCAAAATTTCAGCTCAATCCAACGGTTAGATCAAGAGTTATGTCATTTCTACCAAAGGTGGTCCAGTGTGGAAAAAAACAGTACCGGTACCATATGGTACCGGTACCTAGTACTGGTACCACAAACATTCTGGCCGAAAAACAGCATGTAACTCAACTTTGAGGCTTTAGGGTCCCACCTACACTTCTCCCACTTGCCCCCCAACATTTCCTGACACAAGAGCACGCCTCCCTTACACATTTGGAAGACTTGGAAGGCTTGGCATTAATGAAGCATGGGAGAGGAATGGGCAGGCATGTGGGCTCCTAGGCTAGGCTTGCCCTAGCCTGTGCAATGCATCATTTCAGCCCCCTCTTGATAGGAGCAAGAGCAGACAGCTAGGGAGGACCCTCATGGACGTTTTTTGCAAGGCATACACTCCATATATCTCAACAATATTCAGCATTTTTGAGGAGTGGCTACCTAAGCTTAGGAGTAGATATAGAGAGAGAGTTCCAAGGTTGAAGAGGATGAATCATTTTTGTATTTTCTTCTCCCATTTTCACTTGTTGTTGTTGTTGTAGTAAGCTTTCATACTTTGGTAATCTTCATTTTATTACCTTAATGTCATTTACTTCAAGTCTATTTCAAGTTTAGTTGTGTAACTTAGATTTCACCATTTATGCTTTCAAGTTCTTCATTTCCATGCTTTAAATTGGGTATTGTTGATTTGTCTCTATAGTTTAAGTTTCTTGCTTTAGTTTAAGTTTCATGCTCCATTTCCTTTCCATGTCCATTTACTTTATGCTTGTCTATGCTTTTAATATGAATTGCTAGTTTTAAGTTGGTTACTCCAAGGGAGATTTCTCTTGGGGATTTCATTTCAACTCTTTTTCATTCCTCCCTTTAGGTTCAAATGGTTCGGTTTGACGGGGTTGAGAGTGGATGAGTTGGTGAACCTTTGATATTCCGTAGGCCTAGTCACGGTTTATGCTTAGCTACTCACCAATCTCGTCCCTAGCTTCCCCCAAATCAATCGTTCATTCATGCTCAATCGGAGGAAGGCCTTGAGTTGATTTGGTATTCTCATTGGAATGAATCCTTTGGATTAGCCAACACTTGTTTTCTTGCATTTTAATTTACAAACCAAACACAAAACTCAAATACAAGATTTTACACTTTCTTTTCACTTTTGCAAAACCACTTTCACAAAACTCCCTTTCCTTCCATGAGGAGACGACCTTGGAATACTTTTCCAAGTAAAACACCGACCACGAAAGACTCCTTGCGATTGGGGAGCGCTTTTGTGCACATTCCACTTTTCATTTCACACATATTTTGTTCATCCATTTCCCACCATTCACATCCATTGTCGCCTAATCTCATGCATCATCCCGAGGGAGAGTGACACTCACATATAAGCCATACACATTTGAGGGTGGTGTTGAGAGGTAGGGAACCACAACCGCAACCAATCAATCAATGAGCTAAAGTGCTCATCTTAATTTTATGAGATGAAGAGCTCACTGACAGTTTTGTGAGCCGAGGGACTCCTCTTAATTTTATGAGCTAAAGAGCTCATCTTTATTTCATGAGCTGAAGAGCTCATCGTTAGTTTATGAGCTGAAGAGCTCATCTTTAATTCATGAGCTGAAGAGCTCATCATTAGTTTATGAGCTGAAGAGCTCATCTTTAAATCATGAGTTGAAGAGCTCATCATTAGTTTATGAGCTGAAGAGCTCATCTTTAATTCATGAGTTGAAGAGCTTAAATTTATTTCGTGAGTTGAAGAGCTCAACTTTATTTCATGAGTTAAAGAGCTCATCGTTAGTTTATGAGTTGAAGAGCTCATCTTTAATTCATGAGCTGAAGAACTCAGCTTTATTTCATGAGATGAAGAGCTCATAGTTGGTTTTGCTAAGCAGTAGGGGTCAAGGCCTATTTAGTGGAATCATGCTGAGATGAATCGAAAACTTGATGTTTTATTAAGAATAGATCTGCTACATAAGAATCTTACTGAAAAAACTTCTTGAGATGTTCTGCGTTCCAAGAATGAGGTAAGGTTTTACCCTCCTCTGTCTGTAATTCGTAGTTCCCAGGTCTGATTACCCTTGAAACAATGTAAGGTCCCTCCCAGTTAGGACCTAATTTCCTATGAGTAGGGTCCTTTCTCGCAAGCAGGAGCTTTCTAAGTACTAGGTCTCCAACCTTAAAACTCCTACATCTGACCCTTATGTTGTATTACCCTATTGTCGTCCTCTAGTAATTCCTAATGTGTTGTGGAGCTCTTTCTCTCTTTTCACCCAAGAGATCAAGGTTCAGTAGAAGTGACTCGTCATTATGCCTGGGCTTTGTGAATTTAGTCCTGGGAGACGAGATTCCAACCTCCACATGTGCCACTGCCTCTGTCCCAAAGGCCAATACAAACGGGGTTTCTTGAGTCGATGTCCTAGGGGTTGTCTTGTATGCCCGTAACATCTCTTGGATGGACTCTACCCACTTTCCTTTCAATGATTCAAGCTTGGACTTCAAAACTGCTTTAATTGTCCTAATGGTCAGCTCTGCTTGTCTGTTAGACTGTGGATGGGCTGACATTGAGAAATAATTCTTTATTTCCAGTTCTGCACAAAACTTTTTAAACTTGGAGTTGTCAAATTGCTTCCCATTGTCAGAGACAATTGCCCTTGGTACCCCGAATCTACACACTATAGACTTCTGTGTAAAGTTCTGAATTTTATATTATGTGATCGTTGTTAGGGGTTCCACCTCGGCCCATTTAGTGAAATAATCCACTCCAATAATGGCAAACTTACACTACCCAGTGTTGGTGGGAAGAGGGCCAAGAATGTCCATACCCCACTATTGGAAGGGCATGTGGCTCACCACTGACGTAAGGAGCTCTGATGGGCAATGAGAGGCGTTGGCATGGACCTGACATACCTTACACTTTTTAAAAATTTTGGTGGCCTTCAGCATGGTGGGCCAATAATACCCCTGCCTTAAAGCTTTTCCTGCTAATGGTCGAGCTATGATATGGTTACCATAAATTCCCTCATGAATTTCCCTAAGTACATAATTAGCATCCCCATCTCCTACGCATTTGAGGAGAGGCATCAAGAAACGTCGCTTATATAAGTTTTCCTTCAAAATGAAAAATCTGGCTGACTTCACCCTCAACTTTGCAGCTTCTTTAGGCTCTGTTGGCAAGGTTCCATCTTAAAGATATTCCTTGATGGGGTCCATCCAACTCGATGAGGTAAAACTAGGAGTACTTTCCCTTCTTCATTGCTTACTGATGGCTCTGCCAAGTGTTCCACTGGTATTGGTCTATTTAAGTTCTCTTGCGAGGCAGTTGCTAGCCTTGCTAGCGCGTCTGCTCACGAGTGCTCTGATCTACGGACATGTCTGATCTTGACTTGCAAAAACTTATTGATTAAGTCTCGCACTTTTTGAAGATATAAGGCCATTTTTTCTCCCTTGGCCTCATAAGCTCCTTCTATCTGCTTCACCTCGAGTTGTGAATCACTGCAGATCTCAAGCTATTCTGCTTCCATCGAGTGTGCCAAGTTGAGTCCTAATATTATGGCCTCGTACTCTGCCTCATTGCTTGAGACCTTAAATCTGAATTTAAGGGCGTATTCGACATCTGTTTCATTTGGGGAGGTCAGAATTAAACCTGCACCACTTCCTTGAGCATTGGTGGATCCGTCCACTGAAAGTTTCCACATTGGGAGGTCAGGCACTAGCTATGTGGCCCCCGTGGGTGCTGTTGTCACGAATTCTGCGACGAAATTAGCTAGAACCTGCCCTTTGACTGCGGTTCTGGGTTTGTACCTGATATCAAACTCACTTAGCTCAATGGCCCACTTAAAGACTTGAAAGAAGGGTTGACACTTATCACATGATCTGGACCCAAAACGGCTTAAGGCAGCTATTCTTCCTTTCAAACGTTGTACCTCTCTTGTGTTGGATGGGGGCTACATATCCATTACCCCCTTTACTTTCTCAGGATTAGCTTCGATACCCCTACTATTGTCTATGAAACCCAGGAATTTCCTCGCAGACACCCCGAAGACACACTTGGCGGGGTTAATCTTCATTTTGCACTTCGTGAGAACCTGGAACAATTCTCCAAGGTGCTCGATGTGGAGCTCTGGCCTCAAAAATTTTACCAACATATCATCAATGTAGACCTCCATTGTTGTCCCGATCTACTTTTGGAACATTCAATTCACCAGGTGCTAGTATGTTGCTCCAGTATTTTTCAAGTCAAAAGACATGACTTGATAGCAATACGTTCCTTGCTCAGTTACAAATGAGGTTTTCTCTTGGACATTAGGATCCATTCTAATTTGGTTGTATCCAGAAAAGGCATCCATAAAGCTAAGAAGATCATGTCCAGCTATGCCATCTACGATCAAATCAATCAATGGAAAGAGAAAGCTGTCTTTGGGGCATGCTCGATTGAGGTCGGTAAAGTCAATGCAAAGTCGCCACTTTCTATTGGTCTTTTTGATGAGGACCACATTGGCCAACCAGACTGGATAGTCTACTTCCCTGATGGCTTTGGCATGAAGAAGCTTTTTGACCTTCTAATTGATGGCCTTCTGGCATTCTAGAGCGAAACTCCTCTTTTTCTACTTAATGGGTTTGCAAACAGGGTTTACATTGAGCTTGTAAGTGATGATTAAGGGATCGATCCCTTTCATGTCTCCTTGCTTCCAGGCAAAGACTTCCAAATTCTCTCTTAATAAATGAATGAGGAGTTCTTTGATTTCTTTGCTTAGTTTTGACCCCATGTAAACGAGGTGCTCCGGCTCTTCATCAAGTTGAACATGCTCCAGCTCTTTCGACGGCAATGGTCTAGTTTCCAGCTCGTCTCTCATGTGGAGTTTGTTCAGTTGGATGTTCTCAACCTCTTTCTTATTCACAAAAGCCATGTAGCATTCTCGTGCTATTCGTTGATCTCTTCGGACCACTCTAACCCCATTTTCTGTCGAAAACTTTACTACGAGGTGATAGGTAGATGGCATAGCCCTCACGGAGTTGAGCGTGGGTCTCTCGAGCAACATGTTGTATGTAGAAGGTGCATCAACCACTAAGAACCTTACTGTTATAGTTGTTTGGCAAGGTGGGTTGCTTAGGGTGAGCACGAGCTGGATCGCTCCCAGGGCCAACACCCTTTCTCCTAAGAGCTTATACTTAGAATTTATTCTAGGTATCATCTGTGAGAATGACAATCAGTAATTTCCCTAAGATCAAGACTCTAGAACCTCACTAAAGACAACCTAAACAAGAATAGAAGGTCGACGAAAAAGGAAAGAGACGTAAAAGACCGTAAAGAACTCCTAAAATAGCAAAACCTAAGAATGAAAAATAAGAATCCAATAGACCACCACTAAGGGTTAATTCAGTCCAAGTTGGAATAAGAAAAAGGAACGTACCTAAAAATTAGGCAGATTGGGCAAGAGAATGATAGAGGACGAGAGGCATGACACTGAAAGCTCCAAAGACTTCTCTTCCTGTTTCACAAAAAGGCTAAATACCTCTTTGAAAGAACACTAGGTTCAAAAGAACCTTTTCATAGTTTTGGCGGTTTAATTTCATCATGCGTAATAAATGGGTCTAATATAACGACCTGTATATAAATTAATCATTAGGTCATTAATTATGATTTTATTAATTAAAGGATTATTTTTTAGAAATTTTAAATAAATAAATGGACCTCCAAAATGAATTCATTGCATTGAAAAGAGAAGATTGACTACAATATAGGTCATATTTCACGTTAAAATTGTAAATAAATAAAAAGATGTAATATCCAAATGATGTTGTAAATTGTTAAAATGATATATATATATATATATATATATATATATATATATAAATCTCTGTGTGTGTGTGTGTGTATAATTAAGCATGTGTCAAATGAGGTGGGAGACTTATAAGAGTGACAAGTGTAAGTTTAAAAAAAAAATTACTTGGACAAAGCATGGACATTTGTCCATGGTGATGCTAACATCATTGCCTCACCATGGCGTGAAGAGGGGTCAAGTTGGCTGTAAATTGTCTTGGCCAATGGCCATTCGAACTACATCAAAAAGGCCAAAGGAAGGAAGGAGGAAAAAAAAAGGGAAAGGAAGGAACGAAGAGAGCAGGTAAGGAAGAAAATGATCAAAATTTGGTAGACCTATGAGTTCAATCTTACGATCAAAAATTTGGGTAAGATTTTTTCAGTTGTGATTCAATAATTTTATAGTTTCAAATCACCTGAATTTGATCCTCGTTAAATATTTTTTTGGATCAAACTCAAGTATCGTTATTTTATGTTAGTTACTCCAAAAATTACTTTTAGTTTAACTATGTCATTACTGCCTATTTTTATTCTAAAATATTACTTTGTTTGTTTTGTCACAATACACATTATCGAGTCAATGTTACATCAGAGGTAGGGTTTTTTTTATCTTTTACTGTCATTGATGCATCTCATGGATATTTGGGAAAGGGGTTTCATATCAAATCTATTTTAATTATATAATATTATAATATATTATATCGCTTTAATCATGGGGTTGGATTCGGGTTTTATAAATAAATAGTGATCATGCACATTTCATTTTTTTTATATCAAAACCCTAATTATCTTGTGAAACAAAGTTACATATAAAATATTTTTGATTATCTATTTAATGTTTGATTTTCTACTTCTTGTTGGATCTGAATACGATATGACTTTATTTTATGTTTTTTGATGAAATTATCATGGATGCACATTATTGATTGTAGAGGGTTAGTAGACGCATGGTCCTTGCGAGGGTTCATGGGATTCTTACTAGTCTTTGGGTTCACTAGTTAGTAATATCAGTTGTCATTGGTAGCTTGTGTGGTACCAGGGAATTCTTGGTATTGGTGTTCCTATAAAAGCAAGAAGGGCATCAAGTTCCCTAGGGTGCAAGACCCCAAAATTTTCTACGGAGACGGTTCATATGTGGAACAGAAAATTGATGAATTAATATGGTTGATATGTGCAACATTTTTTTAATTTGATTCATTAATTTGACCTATTTCTGCATTTACTTGCTAATCAATTATATTACGTACTGTTTTAAAACCTTGATAGTCATTGATAAACGTTATCCTATTGGAGAATAAGCAGGAGAGACGGTGGATAGAGATTATCATTACTATTTCTTTTTATGTTGTATTAGGAACATTTTAGCTGGTCGAGTGGGGATTATGTTATCTTTAAACAACTGTACGCCGAATGTGTCAATAATAGTAGAAGAAAGGTTATTATGAGTTATGTGCAATTTTATTCCTTAATCACACCGAGTTATTTCTTTAAAAAATTTGGGGTGTGATAGAGTGATATTAGAGCCAAGGAATTAGGTCTTGCATGGGGATTATAGAAAACAACTTAGTTAGAATAAATGTGCGGTATTCATTTACTATTACTGATCATGTTTGGTCATCTAACATGGATAGTTTTTTCCAATATCTATTAAGCTAACCTTTTAGTGGTTGTAGGTATGGCACATTGGGATGACCTCTACATGGCACATTGTAACATGGGCTCCGAGGCAGCTAATGAATACCGAAGTCTTAGGGACAATGTAAACACATACAATATGATAGCCTGTGACATTCAGGATGTATCCCATAATAGGCCATTTATGTTAATTGTAGAACAAAAAAGAATGGTACACTACAGGTTGGCCTCGCAGCTGAGAGTGATCCGTGAAGTGCTAAGTATTGAGAGAAACCCCAACTTATATCAAGAAATTCTAGATGGATTGGTAGTACAAGATATCTAGTTGCCACCTGCGGGGGCTAATATGGGGCAACTAGTAGAATCCCTTGGCCAAAATAATAATGAAGGATTTGATCAATAACCTAACAAACCCAATGCAGCCCCTACAGCTACACCACTTGAAGAAAACCATCGTGCAACTTCTACTGGTTCTGCGAATGTGTCTCCAAGGGGAGTGACATGACACTTTTTGATCTTTAACTGCACTATGGACCTCATTATTCTATAAAAATTTGTCTGTAAATAGTAATAACTCCTTAGATAGTGGAAGATATATATATATATATATATATATATATATAACTTCATAACTTAGAAGTGACTATCCTAGACTTTTTTTTTTCTTGTATATAGTAAGTGGCATCTAGGAAAAGAAAAGAAAATGTATCTTAGTTGCTAACTAGGTGAAATTAGAGTTGTTCTTGACTTTTGAATGTGATGGTAGATTGTAAATGCAGTCATAATATCATGGACTATATATAATAGGATGGAGGAAAGCACATCTCCAGACCAACAACAGATGTCCGCTAATGAACAATCTCCTCAGGCATAGCAGGACACCATAAATGGCATTTACCAGTGTCTAAGAGGACTGAACACTTTGGCATGACAACAGGCAAAAAATAATAACCACACTACGGTAACATAATCGACAATTCAAGAACAAGCAAATGTGACAGAAATGCGAAGAATGATGATACTCAAAGAATTTCTACGACAACATCTCCCTACCTTTCAAGAAAGTGCAGAGCCACTTGATGCAGAGAAGTGGCTTCGACAAGTGAAAAAGGTAATTAATGGAATGGATATTGCCATAGAGTTACTGATTGGTACTCAATTATAACATTTTATTGTGCTTCTTTTGGACTAATTAGACTTTGATGGAGTTTAAATGGTGATGTTTCAGGTACTAAAATGAGAAAAAGGATTAAGGATTTTAAATACAACATTTAAGTGTAACTGCAGCACTTTAAGGAACAAAGGTGGATAAGCTGGAGGACAGCATCACCGTTCGAACGGTGGTTAACGTTCGAACGCCCCCATGAACCAGACAGATGAGACAAAGGCCTGTTGCAGACAGACCCTGGAGATTAAAGCCTAACGTTCGAACACTAAGCCACGTTCGAACGCATCATCACGTTCGAACGCCATCCCACGTTCGAACGACACTGGAAGCACTGACATGATTAGATCGACTGAAATACATAGCGTGTGTTGACTTCCAAGCCAGAAGAAAGATCCTCAGGCACATGAACGCCATGATCAAACACAATTTCTAAATTACTTGAGGACCCTGACTGCTGCAGGGATTTGGTGAATGACCCTGGCAGAAGGCTGCAAGCCATGTGAAAGCCAGAAGTTTAACGGGCAAAAACGACCTTCACGTTCAAACGGAAGGGACCGTTCGAATGTTCCCACTGACAAACTGCAAATTGCCTGAGTCTTTGACTGCACTCCAGATCTTTTACCTTGATTCGTCCAGCACTGTTCTTTCACCCCTCCCTTGGTCTTCGCTGCCTATAAATACTCCCTTTTTGGGAGCTTTGAGAGAGACTTTTGGAGAGGAGACATCAAGATCTCTTCTCTTGAAGAATGGATAGTCTCTATGTGAAGTGTTTCATTTTAATTCAAGTATTCTACATTTTAGTTCTTTTAATTCAAGTCTTTACATTCTAGCTCTTTCAATTCACGTCTTTATTATAGTTGGAAGTTCAATTCCCTACTCGTCTTCATCTTTATTATAGTTGGGAAGTCCAATTCCCTACTTGTCTTCATCTTTATTATAGTTGGGAAGTTTAATTCCCTACTTGTATTGTTAAATTCATGCACTTTATGTTCTTGTCTTTACATTAATGTTCTTACTTTCTAGCTTTAGATTACTTTCTTTCACTTCCATTGCTTGAGTATCTTCATCTTAGAGGAGTGAAACTCTTCCACTTTTCTAGAGCTTTACCAAAACTAAGAAGAGTGAAACGTGATTCACTCATTCTTCGTCGAAGATCAACCTCGGAGTTCCTCTACTTGGAGGGATGAGTACCATTCACTTTTCTAGCTTTACCCAAGCCATGAGGAGTGAGTAGTCCTCATTCACTCTTTAGGGAGAGGTGATAAATACGTAATGAACATCCGGATGTTATACTTGTGCATTTTCTTTCATACTTCAATGCTTTATTTACTTGATTATCGAGAAATTGGATGCGTAAAGCAAAACTAGGGTACTTTGCATAACCAAAGGATAATTCTATGATCCGGATGACTCCTATATAGAAAGATCCGTTGGTTCAAGGCAAGCATCCTAGTTAAAGTATTTTGTGTAACCTATGGGTATTCCTATGGTAAATGGATGACTCCTACTAGAAAGATCCATAGTGTGAGACAAATACTTCGGGCTAAAACTTCATGACTACTCTTCCAATCTCCACCACCATTGCACTTTATGAAAAGGATGGAGCTTTAACACAGTTCATTCTTACCTTCCGATTAACTTACTATTGACACGGGAGTTAATTGAGTTATAAAGCACAAGTATAATACACCGGATAATTCATTACATATTCTGAACTTCGAACTAAAGAGTGACTTTAATTTCATTTGAATCTTATATTTTGTCTAGAAAAACTCTCTTGAAAAGAATTCCGTATTCTATTCAAGAAAACTCTCACATCTCACAAAATCTCAAAAATGTTACAATCAATTGGTCATCATCACTGCCCACTTTGAAACACTAGGCAAAAAATTCCCTGTGGATTCGACTCCGGACTCAAACTGGATTATTACTACAACTTGACCGCCTTCACTTGGGTGTACACATTTCAGATCAAGTCAAGTTTTTGGCGCTGTTACCGGGGAATATTTGGTAAAAGTGTTGAAAAGGTAAAAGTGGTAAGACTTTTCCTTTCTGTATATATTCGTGGGTGCTGTAAATACTTTGTTTCTTTTTATTTTATTTTATGTCTGAGGACGCTCCTAACCATAACAATTTGCCAGGAGAATCTTCTGGGTCTGTGAACCAATCTGAACCAAATTCACCTAGATCAATAGCAGACTCGTGTGAGAGTAACATGGAAAATGATGATAGAAATGGAGACGTGCCTCCACGGGAGGAAGAAGTGTCTAACACTCGAACTTTGAGGGATTACTTGAATCCCACAAGAAATAGTGCACCCTCGTATTTTGTATTCCCTCCATATGTTCCCCCTTTTACTGTAAAGCTGGGGACAGCTCAGTTACTACCTGAATTTCATGGGTTAGAGACAGAGAATCCGTACTTGCATATGAAAGATTTTGAGGAAGTGAGTGAAACATTCCAAGATAATTCTGAACTGGCCAAGATGAAACTTTTTCCTTTCTCTGTAAAGGATAAAGCAAAACAATGGCTAAATTCTTTAAAATCTTCTTCCATGCCTAACTGGCAAGCCTTCCAAAATGAATTTTTCATAAAAAAATTTCCCTTACATAGGACCAATACACTCAAAAAGCAAATTATGAATTTTTCGGTCAAAGAAGGAGAAACTTTTTATCAAAGTTGGGAGAGATTCAAAGAACTACTCCAAGCCTGCCCTCATCACTCTTTTGAAAATTGGACCTTAGTGGGATTTTTCTATGATTCGTTGCCATCTAGACTGCGTCAATTTGTTGAAATGAAGGCACAAGGAGAATTTATGAGTAAAAGTCCAGAAGAGGCGTTCAATTTCTTTGATACCATATTTGATAGTTCTCAGATGTGGGACTCAGCCTCCCCGACCACTGTCGAATCCAAACCATCCACTTCCCAAGGGGGAAAGTATGTCTTGAGAGAAGATGATGACTTGAGAGCAAAAATGTCCACCTTGTCTCGAAAGCTTAAAGCTTTAGAGATGAAAAAAAATCATCAGGTAGATATCATTGATTAGCATAAAACTTTATAAATTTTTAGGTGCTAATCATCTCATCTTGGTTACTTTTGAAGATTAAATCACAGGAGTTATGCCATTGGAAGTCTTAACTTTGATATTTCGTGTTTGCAGATTAAATGTGTTAGAAGAGGCTTCTTATGGTTTTTCCTAAGTTGATTGTGATGATTGGAGGTGAAATGATGGCTTGTGGTGAGCTTTGGAATGAAGAAATCAGGAAATCAGAAACTGGAAAATAATATAGCAGAAACCCTACCGGTAGACCCTACCGGTAGGGTTAAGCTACTGGAGTAAACCCTACTGGTAGACCCTACGGGTAGAGTACCCTACCAGTAGAGTCTATCGTTCTGCTCCTCCTTCTGCTGCTTAGACTTCCTACTTTAAGGGTCCCACCAGCACTTCTCCCCCACTCTTCTGACACGCCCACAACATTGTACACCTGCCCTTGAACTTTAGAGCTATGGCATTCAATGAAGTGAGAGAAGATGGGATTTGCTGGGTGTGCAGATAGCTCTCCAACCACCTGTGAAGACCATGCTGCTGCAGCCTAGGATAGAGATCACATCTCCAGGCTACCCCTTTTTCCCCCCTCTGCACGTTTTTGAAAGAGGATGAAAACATATGACAATAGTTATAGAGAGAGAGGCTCCAAGCGTAGAAGATGCTGAATAGTAGATTCTAGAGAGAGAAAGTTGTGATTTTTACTTATTTTTCATTGCATTGGCTTGTATTCTCCTGTACGGATCTTGAGAACTTCACTTAATGTCATTAATGCTAGTTCATTTATATTGGTTCTTAGTTTAATGCTCTTCTCAATGCTTTACCATTAATGTTCTCAAGTCCTTCATTTTTCATACATTCAAAAATGGGTTTTCATCTCTTTCAAACATAGCTTGTGAGTTATTGCATTTAGTTACTCTAGACCTTCATTTCATTACAATGCACTTTCATTACATAGTCATTCTCATTTCAAGTATGAATAGCTAAATCTTCTAGTTGGCAAGACCAAGGGGGATCTCTCTTTGGGCACACCATTTCAACTCTTTCTCCACCCTCCCTTTAGAGTCAAATGGTTTGTTTTGACCGGATTAAAAGTGGATGATTCGATGAGACTTCGATAAACCGTAGGCCTAGCCACGGTTTATGCTTAGATACTCGCCGATATCATCCCCGACTTTCCGTGAATCAAATATTCATTCATGCTCAATCGGAGGAGTGGGTTGAGTTGAGGTGGCATACCAATTGGAGTAACCTCTTGGACTTGCCAACACTTGTTTCCCATTACATCTTCATTAGCACACATTTCACCAATCAACTCTTAAGACAGAGGATTTTACATTTCTATTTTCACTAAATCACTTTTACTTGGTTTAAAACTTCCTTCCCTGTGGATATCACCTTGGAATACTCTTCCAAGTAACAAACGACACACGAAAGTTTCATTGCGATGGGGAGCATTTTTTTGTGCATACACATTCCATATCTACATCATCCCATTTCCCTTTCCTCATTGCCCTTTCTTTTGACACTATCCAAAGGGGAAGAAACCCTTCTTTCCGCTCATACATTGCTTCATTTGAGGGATAGTATTTAGGGGTTAGTGGAGGTTAGGTATTTCAATCAATCATTTTGGCGCCGTTGCCGGGGAAGGCAAGTGTCAAACCAAGAGGGTGATTTCCAAACAACGGAAGTAAGTTCCGTGATCTTCATCACAGGCTGAGGTACGTTGTTTTGTGCACATAATTTTTGTTGTCTATAATTTCATTTGTGTATAGTTTTGTTGCATGTGGGGAAGGGACGATCATCACCGATTAGTTAGACAACCCTTCGGCCCCAACATGAACATCAACCATGACCCACCCGAGAATGCGGGTGACAATTTTGAAAATATGGGTGTCAACCCAAACATGCAAGGGGGTGGGAATGTTGACAATATCGGTGCAAACCTAAATGACCAAAGGGGTAGGGGATTGCCCGAACATAGGGTGCCTGACCCAAGAATACACTATCCCCCTCCTGATCAATTTGACAATGTGGGAGTTAACCCGAATATGCAAGGTGGTGGGGGAGTGCAACCACCTAGAATGCCCAACCAACAAGTGTATTTGCACCCACCACCTAGGAATGAAGGGAACATCCCACTTGATTTTGAGGCAAGAACCTTGCAAGAGTTCCTCCAACCAACTCGTAGCATCACACCATCATGCATCCTTCTCCCTGTCCAACATCACCTTTTTGTGTTAAAACCATGGATGTTGCAATTACTTCCTAAATTTCAAGGGACTGAGAATCAAAACCCGTATAACCACATAAGGTCTTACGAGGAAATGGTTGCAACCTTTATCCCAAATTACAACATGGAGGAGATTGCTAGAATGAAATTGTTCCCTTTTTCCATGGACGGTAAGGCAAGAATTTGGCTTGATTCCATGCCAAGCCAGACCATGTTATCTTTGGAAGAAATAGTCTCATCTTTCTTGAAAAAAAAAATTCGGTTCATAGAACCACTTCTTTGAAGAAAGAAATCCAAAATTTTTCTGAAAAATCCAATGAGCAGTTTTATCAATGTTGGGATCGTTATAAGGATCTAATTCAATCCATACCACATCATAGTTTTAAATTATGGCAATTGGTGACTTTCTTCTACGAAGGAATCACATCAAACCATAGACAATTCATTGACATGATGTGTAATGGTGAATTTTTGAACAAAGATCCTGATGAGGTCCTAGACTATTTTGGTACCCTCGCTGAAAAGGCACAATCTTGGGGTGTTCAGGATTCGGATGACATACCTAGGATAATGTCGGGTAGTAGTCAATCACAGCGGGGAGGGATGTATGACTTAAAAGACCGTGAGGATCTACTTTTCCAAATTTCTAAATTGTCTAGGAAAGCGGATAGCCTTGAGGTGGAGAGGTGTCTCTCATGTGTCAAGAGCCGAGGAGGCTTGTTCTATTTGTAGGGGTGTCGATGACTCCACGTCGGAGTGTCCGAGCATTCTGGCACTTAAAGAGACATATCATGAACAGTTCAATGCCTTCAACCAACCGAGGCAATCATTTCCTCAAAACTCCAACACTTACAATTCAGGGTATTGTGATCACCATAATTTCAGTTGGAGGAATGAGAACCCCATCCCCTATGGCCCAAACACATATACACCTCCCGCACCTCCTAGGCAAGGCCAATTCTAATCCCAAGGCCAAGGGCAAGCTTCTAGCTCTCAATACCCGCGGTCCAATCCTCAAGAGTACCAATCCAATCCTCCCCCATAGAATTTCTCTCAAGGTCCAAACCCACAAAATTTCTCCCAACAAGGCCCATCGAGCTCTTCCAACTACCAACCACCCCCTAAAAGGAACTTAGAGGATGTGGTTTACAACTTCATCCAAAGCCAAACCACCATCAATAATCAAACAGCCGCAACTCTCAAAGAAATGGAAACCCAACTCACAAAGATCACCAATCACATTGGGTTGTCTCAACAAGAGAGAGAGAAGTTCCCCGCTCAACCTTAAGAGAACCCTAAAGGCCAACATGTGGTTGAGTTGGCCGAGACTTCCCAGGAGAGTTGTGAGAAACTCAAAGCTGTCACCACACTCAGGAGTGGTAAAAAAATTGAAAAGATGGTGGTGCCGAAGTTGACACCAAAGGCTGCATTGCCAAAAGAAAAAGAAATTGAGGGGGAGGCCAAAGAAGGTGAGACCAAAGAAAGTGTGGTCAACAAGGGTGAGTCGAGTGAAAAGAGTGAAAGAGATGGGGTTGATAAGGAACATGTGATTGATGATGATTTATACTTTCCTTCTATGCCTGCCCCTTTTCCCCATCGGTTAAAGCCACCTGTCAAGGTGGCTAATTATTTTGACATTTTGGATTTGTTTAAGTAGGTAAAAAATAATATCCCGCTTCTGGATGCCATCAAGCAAATTCCATCATGTGCCAAAATATTGAAGGCCTATGCACGGTGAAAAGGAAGTTGAATGTCCGGAAGAAGGCATTTCTCACCGAACAAGTGAGCTCTATATTAAGGACCAACACTCCTCCAAAATTCAAGGATCCCGGTTGTCCAACAATTGCCATCACCATCGGGAATTGCCAGGTTAAGCAAGCATTGCTTGACTTGGGGGCGAGCGTCAATCTTCTTCCTTACTCAGTGTACCAACAACTCAAGCTTGAAGAGTTGAATCCCACCTCAGTTACACTTCAACTGGCGGATCAGAGCATACACACACCAAGGGGAGTAGTGGAAGATGTGCTTGTCCAAGTTGACAATTTTTACTTTCTAGTTGATTTTATTGTATTAGATACACACCCGGTTGCTAGCCTCAATTCCCAAATCCCCGTTATTCTTGGAAGACCTTTCCTTGCTACCGCTAACGCTGTGATTAATTGCAGGAATGGTCTAATGAAGTTGGCTTTTGGAAACATGACCATGGAGCTGAATGTCTTCAATTTAGCAAAACAACTCGGGAATGATGTGGAGGTGAACGAGATCAATAGAATCGACACTTTGATTGAGGAGCAAGTAGAGTTGGAAGGGATGTTGGACAGCATGGAGGAGGACTTTGTTGAACTTGTAAAGTTAGAAGAGGAAGAGCGAGTGGAAGAGTTGAAAGGGGTAACAAAATGGATTCCTACATTTGAGGAGTTGCCCAAGCAAGAAAGGAAGATTTTCCCGTCGGAGGAACAAAAACCAAATTTAGAATTAAAGTCATTACCCTCGCACTTGAAGTACGCCTATCTTGGCGAGGGAGATACATTTTCGGTGATCATTAGTTCCACATTGAACAATGAACAAGAAAAAGAACTCTTAGAGGTTTTGAGAAGACACAAGGGAGTAATTGGGTGGACCATCGCGGATATCAAGGGCATAAGCCCTATCATTTGCACCCACCGCATTTACCTCGAGGAGGATGCAAGACCTTCCTGACAGCCTCAATGGAGATTGAATCCCCATATGAAGGAGGTACTGAGGGACGAGGTTCTTAAACTACTTGACGTGGGCATAATATTTCAAATTGCCGACAGTAAGTAGGTGAGCCCCACGCAAGTGGTGCCCAAGAAATCTGGAGTCACAGTGGTAGAAAACGAGGAGAATGAACTAATACCTACAAGAGTGACTACTGGATGGAGGGTGTGCATCGATTACCAGAAATTAAACTCATGCACTAGGAAGGATCATTTTCCAATGCCGTTCCTTGATCAAGTGCTGGAGAGAGTGGCGGGGCACATCTTCTACTGTGTTCTAGATGGATACTCCGGTTATAATCAGATCGAGATTGCCCTCAAAGTCCAGGAGAAGACCACCTTCACATGCCCCTACGGTACCTTTGCGTATCATCACATGCCATTCGGACTCTGTAATGCTCCATGAACTTTCCAAAGATGTATGATGGGCATTTTCAGTGACATGGTGGAGAAAATTGTGGAGGTGTTTATGGACGAATTCTCCGTATTTGGTGATTCCTTCGACGGATACCTGGAAAATTTGGAGAGAGTGTTGGAAAGATGTGAAGAGAAAGATCTTGTGTTAAATTTGGAGAAGTGTCACTTTATGGTGACAGAAGGGATTGTGCTAGGCCACATATTCTCGGCAAGGGACATCGAAGTTGACAAATCCAAGGTGGAGGCCATCTCCAACCTCCCCACGTCGACGGCCATCAAAGGGATCAGGTCATTTTTAGGTCATGCAGACTTCTATCGCCGGTTCATTCCAAATTTTAGTGCATTGGCCCGACCCCTGACCAATTTACTGTCTAAGGAGGTTCCTTTTGAGTGGTCGCATGAGTGTGAGGCATCTTTTAAGAAACTAAAAAATATGCTTGTCACGCCTCATATCATACGACCACCCAATTGGAACTTTCCTTTTGAGCTCATGTGCGACGCGAGTGATTACGCGGTCGGCGCAGTGCTCGGTCAGAGGGAAGATAATCGACCATATGTCATTCACTATGCTAGCAAGACACTTAATGAGGCAACAATGAATTACACTACCACTGAGAAAGAATTGTTAGCTGTAGTGTTTGCCCTAGATAAGTTCCGATCATATATCATCGGTTCACCTATTGTTATTTTCACTGACCATTCTGCTTTGAAGTATTTGTTGTCTAAGCAGGATGCAAAGCCAAGACTAATTAGGTGGATTCTCCTCCTACAAAAATTTGATTTGACTATTAAAGACAAGAAAGGAGTTGAGAATGTTGTGGCATATCACTTATCACGGCTGGTGGCACAAGAGGCAAATGAGCACATCCCTACCCCAAACTCTTTCCCTGATGAGCAGTTATTGTCCATTCATTCTC
Organism: Ilex asprella; assembly: GCA_023539305.1. Lineage (NCBI taxonomy): Eukaryota > Viridiplantae > Streptophyta > Magnoliopsida > Aquifoliales > Aquifoliaceae > Ilex > Ilex asprella. The sequence goes on along the minus strand of CM042202.1, from coordinate 6,708,074 downwards.
ATTGTCCTTGGTATGCTGACATTTGCAATTATCTTGCAACAGGATAAATTCCACCACACTGCAGCCCTGAGGATAGAAGGAGATTTATGGCCGACGTGAAGTACTTCTACTTCGATAATCCATATCTGTTCAAGTATTGTCCGAACCAGATCATGAGGCGATGCATGCCTGAAGCCGAACAGCGGAACATCCTGGCCTTCTGTCGTTCCCAAGCCTGTGGTGGGCATTTCTCTACTAAGAAGACCTCAGCCGAGATTCTACAATCTGATTTCTACTGGCCTTCTCTGATTAAGGATTGCATTTCATTTTGTAAAGAATGTGATAGATGCCAACGTTTGGGTAGTGTGACCCGAAAGAATATGATGCCCCTCTCCCCTGTACTTGTGATAGAAATATTCGATTGTTGGGGCATTGATTTCATGGGTCCCTTCCCTATGTCGTTTGGCTATCTATACATTCTGCTGGCAGTGGACTACATGTCCAAATAGGTGGAGGCAATCCCGACAAAGACTAATGACTACCGGGTTGTAGTCAAGTACTTGAAAGAGAACATTTTCTCGAGGTTTGGGATGCCTCGTGCTATGATTAGTGATGGTGGATCACACTTTTGCAACAGACCAGTTGCATCATTAATGTTCAAATATGGCGTTACACATAAAGTATCCACCGCTTATCACCCACAAACAAATGGCCAAGCCGAGCTAGCCAATAGGGAGATCAAGACCATCCTTGAAAAAATAGTTAACCCCAATAGGAAGGATTGGTCTGAGAGATTGATTGATGCCCTGTGGGCATATCGTACTGCCTACAAGACAGTTTTGGGCATGTCTCCCTATCGGCTTGTCTATGGAAAGGCTTTCCATCTGCAGGTAAAAATGGAACACAAGGCCTATTGGGCCATCAAGACTTTAAATTTTAATATGAGAATGACCAGTGAACATAGGAGGTTAGAAATGAATGAATTGGAAGAGATTTGGCGGGATGCATACGAGAATTCAAAAATCTCAAAGGAATGGGAAAAAATCTTTCATGATTACTCCATAGTGAGGAAATCATTTGAGCCCGGGCAAAAGGTACTCTTGTATAATTCCTGCCTCTCCATTTTTCCCGACAAGCTAAGATCCCGTTGGGATGGCCCCTATCTTGTCAAGGTGGCCTACCCCAATGGAGCCGTCGAGATCACCAACCCCAAAGATGGCCAAACATTCAAGGTCAATGACCAAAGACTCAAGCCATTCTTTGAGGGTTTTGAAAACCACACGATGGAGGAGGAGTTAATCGACCCGGTGTATCCGGAGTTGGTTGAGGAGTAGCGATTGGTTGCTGGTTTTGAATGTACAGTTTCGTTATTTCACTTATGTTTTTCTTAATTTTTATTTCATGTCACTTACCTTGCATTGTTGTTTAGCTTTGTTCTTATTGGATCCGGATCTTGGTGTTTTTGCCAAAAGCTCGACTGCGAGGTGTTCTCTCACCCTTCTCATTTCTACTGTCTTTCGTTGCATACGTTATCTGTTGTTGCATTGAGGACACTGCATATTTCAAGTTGGGGGGTGAGGTGCACCATTTCATGATACACCAAGTTTGCTGGAAACATTCTTTTGTTGTTGCATCAGTACAAAATATGTGAATTTTTTAAAAAAAATTTGGATGCAAAATATCGTTAAGTTGATCTGTATTCCCTTATGAAGTGGGTATGAATTGGATGACATGTTGATCGTCTTTATGAACTTTGTGTACATGACCATTCTATAGAAATTGATCCTATCCATAAGTATCACATATGTATTGATTTTCGAACTCATCTGGTTATGATTTTTGAATTTGTAATTTCAGCATTTTACGGACAGGATTCATGTTTTATGCTTGACTTAAGAAGTGGAAATGAGTAAGAAACCATGTGAGCTTTAGTGCCAAATCTTGTTGGAGGGAAATTACAATTACTCAGAGAATAATTTTTCAATATCAAATTTGTTCAATAGTCTCATTACGCTTGTTTTGATTAGTTGCATTGGGGTAGGAGACTGATTTGTCTTGATCATATAATGCATTCCCGTGCGGACCTGGAAGTGATCTTAGGCCATTTTCAATTTTCTTTGAGCCTTATATGATCTTAGTGATCTTTGACTGATTTTTTGTACAAATTTTATCCCTAGTGCCATGTTTGTGCCTATTGTAAAATTTGTTTCTATGCCACACAGTTAACCAAGCCCAAAGAAATAAGAAATACCTACCTTACGTTGGTTGTTCCTAAAGCAGAAAAGAATGAGTACAAAAGAAGGAATTGTGGTGTGGAAATGCAACAAAAAGGAATGAATGAGGTTGAAACTCAATGAGTTGGATAGAAAAGAATGAAAAATGCAAGAAAAGGAGAAAAATGGGTGAAAGAAGAAAGAAAAAAAAAGAGAAAGAAAGGAAGCTAAGGGAGTGGTGAAGTTATGAGAATCATAATCCCATGAAAAGGGAAGTGTCTTTTCAAGATTAGAAGTTTCTCACTCGGAACAACTCTTCTTGCTTTCCCATATTCTTCATTTCTTTTACCTATACATTACCCCAAGGCCCCATTATAACCTTTAAAAGTCCTAAGTGATCTAGAGAAACATGGGATGTGCATAAATTCAAAACAAAAGATGAGTTATGTCTTGCTACCTAATGCACTAATATTCTGCTCATGAGACTATGTCAAGGTCGTTCCAGTTTCAATTACAAACTTCATTTTTGGATTACATGTGAGCACTTTTGTTGTGAATACAAGATTCTATATCACATGTACAGATGGAGAGCATACCAGGATAACGTGAGTGCATTTCATTGCTTAAGAGTGACCCTTGGTGAGTTTTTGCATCGAAACTTAAATTGTCTAGCCATTTGAATGTGAATTCTGTTGTGTAGATGTTCAAATTATTTGTTCAATGCACACTGACACGAGTTGAAAATCAATTTGTGGGTGCATACTTTAGACTAGCATCTATGAGTATGGTTTTACTCATGTTTGTTTAGTTCAGTCATCTGAGAAATGTGTTAGATAATCCATGCTAGTGGAATGAGGGAATATTTCTCAAGTTGATGATATTGGACATGATTTGGGAATGTTTTGTTTATAATCTTTATGATGTGCAATTTGGATGATCATTTTGATAGTTGAGTTAGAAGTCTGTTCCTTGTGTTTTGCATGTATCAAAGGTTTAAATCACTATGCAATTTTAATAATAACTTGGGCAGGTTGGTTTGAATTGTGGTTAACTAGTGGAGTACATAAATCGGGATGTATGAGAGGTCATTGTTGTTGGAGTAAAATGTTGGGGAGGTCTCGAGTGGGAATGGTGTGGTGAGTTAGGCTTAACAGGGCCATTTTGGCAAAACAGCAGAAACTCTACCGGTAGACCCTACCGGTAGAGTACCCTACCGGTAGGCCCTACCGGTAGAATACCCTACTGGTAGGGTTAAGCTACTGGAGTAAACCCTACCGGTAGACCATACCGGTAGGGTCTGTAAAAAAAAACGAGAAAAATCAGGCGTTTTATTTATAAAAAAAAAAACCCCTCGTTAACCCTTCATTCCCCACACTTCATTCAAGCCCTAATTCTCTCTCTCCCTCACTCGAATACATCCTAAAACCCCAAATTCCCTTTCCCCTCCTTGAATCTCAGATCCCCTAAGTTCCTTGAGCCTTACTCCTCCACATTATACCCTTGTGAGCCCTAGGTGCCGATTTTCCCTAACTTCCCCAACTCTATTCTTCTCTTCAAGAAACATACATGGCTCGTTCCATTGAGGTTTGTCTAGACTCCATAATCCCAATAGAAGGCATCTTCTTGATTCTCCTTGCGTTTATCTTGGCGGGGGCACTATTGCATCTCATGGTCCGATCCAAGAGTCCTGAAGTCGGTCTCGAAGCACTGGAGGATCCCAGTAGCCGCAAGAGAAGCAGTGAGGGGACAAGCGACAACCAAAGGAAGAGGGCTAGGTTAGAGGCACGACGTCAGTGGATTGAGGAAAAGAGAGTGAACTGTGAGCGTTATTTGGATCGTCCCTCACTCACCCCCTACATCAGGTTGTGAAAATTGTTGAAGGTCATGGTATGAACTTTTGGTTCAAAAAGGTTGAAGGGTATAATTTAGCAGTATGTAGAGCATTTTACCAATCGATTAGGGTGGTCCCGGGGGATGAGGGAGCATTGAGAGCATCTGTTAGAGGCAAGGGGTTTTCGGTGACCGCCGATGTCATTGCCCTTTTGTTGGGAAACTACAAGAGACCACCCCCTGTCCCACCAGTGTACCCTCATTGCAACTTTACACCCAAGACCAAAGAGGAGTACGTTGCCCTGATGTACGAAGATCCTTCTAAGTTTAGGGGAACTATTTTGAGTGGAGGACTCAAAACTGTGTACGGGTTGTTAAATAAGCTCCTCCACTACAACGTACTCCCAAGGTCCTCGAAAAAGGCACCAAACATAGAGAAGTTGGCCCTTTTGGATGTTGTTGTGTCAGGCCGGACTGTGGACTTTGCTCACATTATATGGGAGGTTATAAGGGATTTTGCGGTGACAGAAAAACCTTTGCCCAATTTTCCATTTGGAAGCCTGGTGACTCGAATGTGCCAACACTTCAAGGTAAAAAGCATTGTGTCAGACAAGATGACTCCTCCTGAGACTGGAGCTATTGGGAAGGCCAGTAGCCAGAAGAGAAGAGCAGCATTGAAGGGGAAATGAGCTAAATCAGATTCCGATGAAGAAGACTTAATACCATCTGCACCCACTAGGCCATTCACTACTACCCGTGCACGTTCTACAAATCAGCGTCTTGATGCACTGGAAACTACGGTGAATGGGATGAATGCCCCTATTTAGGGCATGGCTACAATGTTGAAGGATCTATTTGTGCATACTTTCCCGGAGAGATCCATTCTAGAGGGACCTCTTCCACCAGCTGCTGCCACCTAGACCTCTAGAGTGAAAAAGGAGGACGGTGATGGTGACGGTGATGATGATGATGATGATGATGATGGTGATGATAATGGTGATGATGATGAGGATGATGGTGATGATGATGATGAGGAGGAGGAGGAGGTGTAGTGGTGATGGATTAGATGTAGTTAGGATGGAGTCGTAGACCATTTTGTCGTTTTTGATGTCGTCCTACTTTATGTACTCCAATTTCTTAACACATTAATGAATAAACCACAATTTGGATTCAATCATGTTTACGTTACTTTGTAATTGCATAATGATTTTTATTTTTTGGCTTGAATTGATGAATGGATATTCTAATTTTGTAGTTGCTAAACCATATGATTGCATGGGGAAATAATCTTTTGCAAAGGGACTAGCAAAACCTAAGTTGGGGGGGTGATTAGCACAAAACTTTATATATTTTTAGGTGCTAATCATCTCATCTTGGTTACTTTCGAAGATTAAATCACAGGAGTTATGCCATTGGAAGTCTTGACTTTGACATTTCGTGTTTGCAGATTAAATGTGTTAGAAGAGGCTTCTTATGGTTTTTCCTAAGTTGCTTGTGATGATTGGAGGTGAAATGATGGCTTGTGGTGGGCTTTGGAGTGAAGAAATCGGGAAATCAGAAACAGGAAAATAATAGAGCAGAAACTCTACCGGTAGAGTAACCTACCGGTAGACCCTACCGATAGAGAAGATGGGATTTGCTGGGTGTGCAGACAGCTTTCCAACCACCTGTGAAGACCATGCTGCTGCAGCCTAGGATAGAGATCACATCTCCAGGCTACCCCTTTTGCCCCCTCTGCACATTTTTGAAAGAGGATGAAAACATATGACAATAGTTATAGAGAGAGAGGCTCCAAGCATAGAAGATGCTGAATAGTAGATTCTAGAGAGAGAAAGTTGTGATTTTCACGTATTTTTCATTGCATTGGCTTGTATTCTCCTGTACGGATCATGAGAACTTCACTTAATGTCATTAATGCTAGTTCATTTATGTTGGTTCTTAGTTTAATGCTCTTCTCAATGCTTTACCATTAATGTTCTCAAATCCTTCATTTTTCATACATTCAAAAATGGGTTTTCATCTCTTTCAAACTTAGCTTGTGAGTTATTGCATTTAGTTACTCTAGACCTTCATTTCATTACAATGCACTTTCAATACCTAGTCATTCTAATTTCAAGTATGAATAGCTAAATCTTCTAGTTGGCAAGACCAAGGGGGATCTCTCTTTGGGCACACCATTTCAACTCTTTCTCCACCATCCTTTTAGAGTCAAATGGTTTGTTTTGACCGGATTGAAGGTGGATGATTCGATGAGACTTTGATAAACCGTAGGCCTAGCCACGGTTTATGCTTAGATACTAGCCGATATCATCCCCGACTTTCCGTGAATCAAACATTCATTCATGCTCAATCGGAGGAGTAGGTTGAGTTGAGGTGGCATACCCATTGGAGTAACCTCTTGGACTTGCCAACACTTGTTTCCCATTACATCTTCATTAGCACACATTTCACCAACCAACTCTTAAGACAGAGGATTTTACATTTCCATTTTCACTAAATCACTTTTACTTGGTTTAAAACTTCCTTCCCTGTGGATATCACCTTGGAATACTCTTCCAAGTAACAAACGACACACGAAAGTCTCATTGCGATGGGGAGCATTGTTTTGTGCATACACATTCCATATCTACATCATCCCATTTCCCTTTCCTCATTGCCCTTTCTTTTGACACTATCCAAAGGGGAAGAAACCCTTCTTTTTGCTCATACATTGCATCATTTGAGGGATAGTATTTAGGGGTTAGTGAAGGTTAGGTATTTCAATCAATCAATCATCCCTCCCATAGAACAAGTATGTGGAATCTGTGCATTGACAGGACATCCTACTGGGGACTGTCCTACTATCCCTGCATTCAAAGAAGTCTTGTTGGAACAAACAAATGCAATCTCCATTTTCAACAAGCCTTACTCCAACCCATACTCTGAAACATACAATCCAGGGTGGCGAAACCACCCGAATTTCAGTTGGAGGAACACACAACCAATTCCCATGAATCAACCTCAAAATCCACAGCCACCACCTCAAGGACCTCCTACATATCAACCATACCAACCCCCACACAAAAGGAATCTTGAAGATACACTAAACCAGTTCATGCAAACCCAAATGAACTTCAATATCCATTCCACTCAGTCCTTCACTGATTTCAAATCACAAACCACTCAATCCTTCGAAGATCTCAAAAGCCACATTCAGAAGTTGACTCAATCCATGGTTACACATGAGAAAGGCAAATTTCCTACCCAACCAAAACCTCCACAGGATCAAGCTCAAGCTATCAACACACTGAGAAGTGGTAAGGTAATTGACAAGACCGTAATAGACGTTATTTCCAAAACCAAGACCGGAGTCAATACCAATCAACTCATCAGTTGAGCCTGAAAAAGAACCTGAAATTGAAGAAGATCCTGAGCCAATAATTGAGCAAGAACCAGAGTAATCAAAGGAAGAAGAACCCTCATGTTCTATTTCTGCTCCTTTCCCTCATAGACTCAAACAAAAATAGAAGGTGAATAACCAAGCTGAAATTTTCGGGCTCTTCAAGCAAGTAAAAATCAACATCCCACTACTGGATGCAATCCAACAGGTTCTATCTTATGCCAAGTTTCTAAAAGACTTGTGCACAGTCAAGAGAAGCCAGAATGTCCAAAAAAGAGCATTTTTGACAGAACAAGCCAGTGCCCTGCTTCAGTGCAAAACCCCTCCAATATTCAAGGACCCTGGATGTCCAACTGTTTCTTGTGTCATCGGAGACTTCAAAATTGAACAAGCACTTCTAGATCTCGGAGCCAGTGTCAATCTATTGTCCTATTCTGTTTACCAGCAATTGGGTCTGGGAGAACTGAAACCCACAAGTATTTCACTTCAGTTGGCCGATAGATCTGTCAAAATCCCTAGGGGTATTGTAGAAGATGTACTTGTCCAAGTGGATAATTTTGTCTTTCCTATGGACTTCATTGTTCTAGATACTCAGCCAACATTACATCCAGATGATCAAATTTTTATTATTCTTGGTCGACCTTTCCTAGCAACGTCTAATGCACTGATCAATTGCAGGAATGGAGTAATGAAATTAACTTTTAGGAATAAGACTCTTGAGCTGAATATTTTCAAGATTGCCAAACATCACGGTGAGAATGAAGAGGAATGGGAAGTAAACCTCATTGAATCATTAATCCATGAACATCTGAGTGACACATTGTGTGAAAATCTGACTGAAACATCTCTGATAGATCCCGACTCATCTGAGTCACATCCACAAAGCTGCCATACTCATACTGTTGAGAAATGGACACCCAGATTCGAGGAACTATCATCAAATAACACAAAGTCAATCTCATCAAGTGATAAGCCACCAAAGCCTAAATTGAAACCTCTCCCATCTGATCTCAAATATTCATTCTTAGGGGAGGACGAATCATACCCAGTGGTAATTTCATCCAAGCTAACAATCTTGCAAGAGTCTAAACTGATCAAAGTTCTTAAAAAATATCAAAAAACCATTGGATGGACCATCGCTGACTTGAAAGGTGTAAGTTCATTAACCTGCAATCATGCTATATATCTTGAAGAGGACTCAAAACTCTCTCGTCAAATGCAGCGACGGCTGAATCCACATATGAAGGAAGTTGTGAGAACTGTGGTGCTCAAACTCTTAGATGCAGGAATCATCTTTCCCATCTCCGATAGCAAATCGGTAAGTCCAACTCAAGTTGTGCCCAAAAAGTCTGGAGTCACAGTAGTCAAAAATGATGCAAATGAATTAGTGTCAACTCGAGTCGTCACTGGATGGCGAATGTGTATTAACTATCGAAAACTTAATTTGGTGACTAGGAAAGACCACTTCCCCCTTCTTTTTCTTGATCAGGTTCTAGAAAGAATTACAGGTCATGAATTTTATTGCTTCTTGGATGGATATTCTGGATATAATCAAATTGAGATTGCCTTAGATGATCAGGAGAAAACCACATTCACATTCTCCTTTGGCACGTTTGCATTCAAAAGAATGTCATTTGGACTTTGTAACGCTCCTGCAACATTCCAGAGATGCATGTTAAGCTTATTCAGTGAAATGGTTGAGAAATTCTTGGAAGTCTTCATGGATGATTTTTCCGTATA
>CM042202.1:6661750-6683933 GCA_023539305.1 Ilex asprella | reverse complement strand
AGCAGCCTTACGGACATCAGACTCTGAAAAAAGGGAAGAAACGGCTGTTCCTGCGTGGTCCACATTGTCAAAGTAGAAGGCCTCATCCTCCCCCACCTCAGGTCTGCTCCTTTCCTCAACGGTCTTCCCGGAGGAACTGTACTTGGTGAAGCTGGGCTGGAGTTGAGAGACCGTCTCCAAGGCTTTTTTGACCTCAAAGGAGGATGGAGAAGCAGGGCCCTGTGCAGAGATCGGCTGAGACTCTGGATTGGGAGGGATCAACACGGTTGGAGGAACATCGGAAGAAGAAGCCGGAACTCTGACACCCGAAGGGAAAGGTGGTTCCCCCTGTTTTTGGGACCTCTTAGCTCGAGGAGCGAGATTGCTCTCAGTGCCAACTGGAGCCTTCCGCTTGCTGCCTTTCCCGATCTGCGACAACTTTTCAATCTTGGCTTGAAGATCCTGGGGGGCAAACTTCATGGTGGAGGACCCTGCAAAATCCAAGTAAAATCCGCCGGATAAGAGCAAAGAAATTAGAGAGGAAATAGAAAGGAGAAGGAAAAGGTACCACCTCCTGCACCTTCAGCTCTCACGACGGAAAGTGGAACAGCCAAGGTCGCTGGGGGAGGGCTCAGGCCAAACTCAACCAAACGACGAGAAACGATGAGGTCAGCGTATCTCTCAGATCTGAGCTTTCCTAGCTTATCCAATACCTTATGGTCTTGAGGGCTGAGCTCAAGTCTGGAACCTAAAGAAAGAGCGAACAAACCAAACAAGGTTAGCAGCTCGTTGTTTCTAAATTAAAACCCAGTCAACTCGGGTCAAGGGCTCACCCAAGTTTTCCGGCTCATTCCATCCCCTAGGAATACCAAGGGTATCCGTTTTGTCAGCACTATTGAACTCCCAGTTGGTACCCCCAATGTAGAGGAAATGTTTTTTCCATCTTTTGTGCGAGGAAGGGAGGTCAGAAATAATCTTCCTAGCACCAGTGCGCTTGGAAATGTATAGGAAACCCTCAGAAGAGGCCAGCTTGACGTTGAAGAGTTCTGTGAGCAGGGAAAGGTTGGGGACCCCAAGATTGTGTTTTACAAAATATACAAGGAGTCCGACCAGGACCCCGTTGAAATTGGGGAAAACTGGGAAGGACAAACATTGAAATGTTGCAAGACACTTTTAATGAAAGGATGCAGGGGGAATCGAAGGCCGTTATCAAATGCCGCAAGGAAGAAACAGACCCTATCTTTGACCTCTTCAACGTAGAAGATAGAATGACCTAGACACCAGGGCTCAACCCCGGGAGGAAAACCATAGCGGGCCTTATAAGCCCTCATTAAACCAGGCACCTCTTCGCTGGGACCCTCGAGCCTGGCATGCTCGTAGGCGGCCCCTAGATAAGAAGAGCTGTCAACGACCCCGAGTCCACCCATCTTGCCCTTGCCTTTGTCAGGTTTAGGAGGCAGAGAGGATGATGTGGAGGGGGGATCCTCAATAACGGCTGCCGAATCAGCAGCATCGACACCAGGAAAGTTATCAATTTCTACACCTACATCCCCTAAGTCGGTATCCTCATCAGCAGACCTATCCCCTAAAAGGGAGACAGAGGAACGAGTAGCTCTAGAAGAAGCAGACATGTTTGGACAAGAATGGGGAAGTTCGAAAGAGCAATAAAGATGTGGAGGATGTATCAGACACTCTCTTACAACCCCAAAGCTGGCGCAGTAGTTACCGAAAGCAAGAATTCGCACAATAGAATACCAATCCACAAAGTGAGGAAGGGGCGAAAAGCAAAAATCCCTATTCCAGAAATAGAAGAACCGAAAAGCCCAAAAATGCAATAACCACCTCGAATTTGAGGGATCCAGAACGCAAAAGCCAGAAAGGGGGGGTAGAGAGACGTACCTAAAACAACGAGCAACGATCCAAATCGGAGATTCGAAAAAGAGGGACTACCCGAAGCGTCAAATTGAACCTAGGAAACTTGAGTCGTGAGCGAGAAAGCAAAAAATCACAGGCCAGAAAACCTGAGAATGAAAGAGGAAGGAAACCGAGGGTTTGGAACAGAAGTTGAACAGTGGAAATGGCGGTTCTGATAGCCGTTCGAACATTTAAAGCTTGAGAAATATAAGCTAGAATGCGCACGAGAATCGAGGAGGGCATGATGAATAAAAACCGTCAAAAGGCGTTAACACACGTGCGCTTCAAGACCAACCACGTGCGGGTCCAGCTCGGCTTAAATAGCTCAGCCCTTGCCCCTGCTCTCCTGAGTCAAGGGCTGGGGGGCAACTGATGATACCAGGAAAAATATTTCTAAGTATGAGCTCAGACCAAGAGGTCAACCCAGATGGGAGGTCGAATAGGTAATCCGGAGCTCAGGGGGATCCACCCAGAGCTCACCCTACGCAGGATGGTAGAAGGAATAAGGAGGAGACAACCGGCTAATAGAAAGCACTCCCAGAAGCGGCAGGAAGCTATAATCAAGGCACAGAATATCAACCGACCAAGATTTTCTCCTAAAATCATGGAGGATCCCACAGATGAAGGCAAAGATCTCGGTGTAGATCCCTTAGAAGATAGGAATTACACTATAAATACTGTATTATACCCGAGAGGCTAGAGGGCCAGGAAAAAGCCCTAATTTCTTTCATATTGTATTGAATAAGCATTCAAGTGATCAAAAAAGAAAAAGGAGCAAGAGCCTCCATTGAAGAGTGGACTAGCCGAGCTCTACAGCCGGTGAACCACTATATTTCTTGCTGTTTACATTTCCCTAGACTCCCCTGAATATTCTATTGCAAATCACGAGAGCAATTTAGCTCAGACCCATCTTAATCATCACGGTTAAACACCCCCTGCTCATCTGCGGTGAAAAAGCATCATCAGAAACCATGGTAAGTTTTGACCCTTCTGATGCTTTTGTGAGGATACTAACATTTACTCGCCGAAAGGTTGTTTCACATTCCATTTTTCAATGATCTCATTAACTTTGCCCTGATTGATGCGACTAAAGTGATCTGTTTTCATAACTTACAGGAACATTTGCATACACATACATACGCACCTACTTGAGAAAGGACCTTAGGCCATCTTTGAATTAACTTTGAGCCTCAGCTTTTTCGTTCGCAGAACAATGACCTTCTTCAGCCATGATTGAGCCTTAAAAGAATGAATTATTTTCGAAAAAACCAGAAAAGTGACCAAGCCACAAGAAAACATACTTGACATATCTTGCTATCTAATTTTATTACACCCTCTTTTAAAGCAAAATGATACAGAAATGTGAGAAAAATAGAAAGGGCAATGGTAGCTACTATTCCAAGAAAGAAAAGAAAATCGGTGAAAACAACCCACAAAAAAGGGAAAGGGACCAAAAGACAGGGACTTGCAAAGAAAGTAAAAAATGAGAAAATGAAAGAAAGAAGTCCCATGCCCAGGCAAAATGTCGAAAAGCCAAACAGAGGTGTGTTAAAATGCATAAAAGAGATAGCTTTTGAACTCCATTAACGTCATTTCGTTAGCCACTGACCTCTGGCCCCATTACAACCTACTAAAAGTCCTAGGTGATCTCAAGTTCGTTGCATGTGTATGTCTCTGACTAAGAGTGGGGTATGTTACTGTATTACTTTATTTGTATCAATATTCTTTCATAGATTATGCCAACATAGGATTAGTTTGATTCCAAAAAGCTTCATTTATCACGCATGTAGTCTTCCGATTGGCCATATTCGGACTACATGCCCTGTGAGAAACAAGTCACTATAATTGGAGCGAACTCTTTGTTGATGGCATGCCTAAGAGAGATTTGTGAAATCAAAACTATCAATGGTGAGTGATAAGCGGAATGTTTGTTATACAGCAACTCTTGTTTTGAGAATAATCACCCCATTCCTAAGGAAATTTCAAATGCTAATGTGACAAGTGCTAATTTTTGCATAGAATTAATACCACTAGAAAAGAAATGTGGGGAATAAGTCAAGATTGAGGGATGGGTGTCTCAGTAATCATGTTGGTGATTCACTTGAATCAACAATTTTACATGCACATCTGTCCTACCGAAGTTTGTGGGTAGCTTCACTGAAAACCCTCACGAGACACCACTCGTCCACTAGGATAAACCTAGGGGTTTAACGGCTTGTTGCATAAGTTAAATGCAATCGGATAGCCTACGAAAAAGGTATTAGAGATAGATTTGTTTCATTACTGTATTACTAGGGACTAGCAATATCTGGGTTGGGGGGTGTGATTGGTACTCAATTATAACATTTTATTGTGCTACATTTGAACTAATTATACATTGATGGAGTTTAAATGGTGATGTTTCAGGTACTAAAATGAGAAAAAGGATTAAGGATTTCAAATACAACATTTAAGTGTAATTGCAGCACTTTAAGGAACAAAGGTGGATAAGCTTGAGGACAGCATCACCGTTCGAACGGTGGTTAACGTTCGAACGCCCCCATGAACCAGGCAGATGAGACAAAGGCGTGTTGCAGACAGACCCTGGAGATTAAAGCCTAACGTTCGAACACTAAGCCACGTTCGAACGCCATCCCACGTTCGAACGACACTGGAAGCACTGACATGATCAGATCGACTGAAATACATAGCGTGTGTTGACTTCCAAGCCAGAAGAAAGATCCTCAGGCACATGAACGCCATGATCAAACACAATTTCTAAATTATTTGAGGACCCTGACTCCTGCGGGGATTTGGTGAATGACCCTGGCAGAAGGTTACAACCCTTGTGAAAGCCAGAAGTTCAACGGGTAAAAACGACCTTCACGTTCGAACGGAAGGGACCGTTCGAACTTCCCACTGACAGACTGCAAATTGTCTGATTCTTTGACTGCACTCCAGATCTTTTACCTTGATTCGTCCAGCACTATTCTTTCACCCTTCCCTTGCTCTTTCCTACCTATAAATACTCCCTTTTTGGGAGCTTTGAGAGAGACTTTTGGAGAGGAGACATCAAGATCTCTTCTCTTGAAGAATAGATAGTCTCTATGTGTAGTGTTTCATTTTAATTCAAGTATTCTACATTCTAGTTCTTTTAATTCAAGTCTTTACATTCTAGCTCTTTTAATTCAAGGCTTTATTATAGTTGGGAAGGTCAATTCCCTACTTGTCTTCATCTTTATTATAGTTGGGAAGTTCAATTCCCTACTTCTCTTCATCTTTATTATAGTTGGGAAGTTTAATTCCCTACTTGTATTGTTAAATTCATGCACTTTATGTTCTTGTCTTTACATTAATGTTCTTACTTTCTAGCTTTAGTTTACTTTCTTTCACTTCCATTGCTTGAGTATCTTCATCTTAGAGGAGTGAAACTCTTTCACTTTTCTAGAGCTTTACCAAAACTAAGAAGAGTGAAACGTGATTCACTCATTCTTCGTCGAAGATCAACCTCGGAGTTCCTCTACTTGGAGGGATGAGTACCATTCACTTTTCTAGCTTTACCCAAGCCATGAAGAGTGAGTAGTCCTCATTCACTCTTTAGGGAGAGGTGATAAATACGTAATGAACATCCGGATGTTATACTTGTGCATTTTCTTTCATACTTCAATGCTTTATTTACTTGATTATCGAGAAATTGGATGCGTAAAGCAAAACTAGGGTACTTTGCATAACCAAAGGATAATTCTATGATCCGGATGACTCCTACATAGAAAGATCCGTTGGTTCAAGGCAAGCATCCTCGTTAAAGTATTTTGTGTAACCTATGAGTATTCCTATGGTAAATGGATGACTCCTACTAGAAAGATCCATAGTGTGAGACAAATACTTCGGGCTAAAACTTCATGACTACTCTTCCAATCTCCACCACCATTGCACTTTATGAAAAGGATGGAGCTTTAACCCAATCCATCCTTACCTTTCGATTAACTTACTGTTAACACGGGAGTTAATTGAGTTATAAAGCACAAGTGTAATATACCGGATAATTCATTACATATTCTGAACTTCGAACTAAAGAGTGACTTTAATTTCATTTGAATCTTATATTTTGTCTAGAAAAACTCTCTTGAAAAGAATTCCGTATTCTATTCAAGAAAACTCTCACATCTCACAAAATTTCAAAAAGGTTACAATCAATTGTTCTTCACTGCCCACTTTGAAACACTAGGCAACTAAATTTCCTGTGGATTCGACTCCGGACTCAAACCGGATTATTACTACAACTTGACCGCCTACACTTGGGTGTACACATTTCGGATCAAGTTAGTTAAGAGTTACCCTGGCCTCTTATATTTTTTAGGGTGAAGTAGACCACTAGTGGGATATAGTTAAAAGAATGAAAGACATAGACCAAATATGATGTGGACCATATTCGAAGGGGTATTCAATGATAAACATTTCCCAGAGTCTGTACGGGATAAGATGTTCTGTGACTTCCTAGAGTTGCAACAACGCAACCTGACAGTTACGTTGTAGGAGTCCAAATTTGTTGAACTTTATCGCTTTGTCACAGAGTTAGTTTCTACTAATCCAAAGAAGGCCAAGCAATTTGAACCCTATCTTAAGCCTTCTATCTGAGGGCGCCTCTTAGCTCATCGACTGAGGAACTATAAGAAACTGATGGAAAGAGCTATGCTAGTAGAAAGAGACCTAGAGGATACCCAAAATATTAGAAGTCATTAGCAACATAGAGCAAGTCAGACCAGAAATAATCGTAATGGTAATCACCAAAGAATGGCCTCATATCGATGGCCAGAGCAAGGTACCAATGGAAAGAGAAGTGCGAATCAGGGACAAAATTCTTGAAATTGGAATAGAACATCTAACGATACGAAATGATGTTTTGGGTGTGAAAAAATAGGACATTATAAGAATCAGTGTCCCTTCACGTCATCTCAAGGGTAGGCCAATCAAGGCTCTTATCAGTAATTCAATCAATATCATCCACAACAACGCCCTTACCCTACTTAAGCGATAAGACCAACAACTCAAGTAGGACCTTCAAAATCATTTCCAAATTAGGCATAGTAGAAAAATCCAGGAAGTATAATAGCAACTACTGAAGGTCAATCTCAGATCTATACAATGACAATGCCTCAAACGAAGTGATTGAAGGTATCGTTCTTATTTATAATTCTTGGGCACGTATTTTGTTTGATCTGGGGGGAACCCATTCTTTTATTCTCACTTGATATAATGTTGCATTAGGGTTAGAATTCGAACCTTTGGGTTGTATATTATGTATAAACCTACCTACAAGGGATTGCTTGGAAACGACTAGGTATATAGAAATTATGTGATCTGAATTGAGGAGCGCAAGTTGATTGTGGACTTAGTTACATTAGAGATTATTGGATTTCAAAATGGACCTATTGTGTTCCTATCATGCTATCATGGATTGTCACAGTAAGAAAATCATATTATATACCCCAAGAGATGTAGAGTTCGAATTCATAGGTGAATGTCATTCTTCGCATTCATTCCCTATAAGGAACAGAAGTAATTTGGAGTTCCCTGTCAATTTAATTGGGGGGAAACTGGGCGAGACCTCAACTAATATCATCTTGGTAGTGTTTGACTTTCCTTATGTATTTCCAGAGGAATTGTCTGGACTACCCGTGCAAAGAGAGAGAAAATTACTATTAAGGTATACCCTGGTACGAAACCAATATCTATTTTCCCTTACTGTATGGCACCATTAGAGTTGAAGGAATTAAGAAAATAGTTGGGTCAACTTCTTGTTGTTGGATTCATTCAACTAAGAACATCGCCTTGGGGTGCTCCTATACTGTTTGGTGAAAAAGAAGGATAATACGCTTAGACTCTGTATTAATTATCGGAAGCTGAATTAGGTAACGATAAAGAACAAGTATTCTCTACCACGTATTGATGACCTATTTGATCAACTTTGAGATTCTCGTTGCTATTCCAAAATTGATCTCAAAACTAGATACCATCAATTGAGAATCAAAAAGGAGAAACAACCTTTCGTACTCACTATGGACATTTTGAATTCTTGGTAATGCCCTTTGGACTTACAAATGCACCTACAACTTTCATGAACATGATGCATTGGATATTCAGGGCCTATCTTGATCATTTTGTAATCATCTTCATAGACGATATTCTCATTTATTCAAAGTCACACGAGGAGCGTGTACAACTTCTTTGCTAAGTGCTACCAACACTAAGAGAACATAAGCTATATGCCAAGAAATTTAAATGTGAGTTCTAGATGAAGGAAGTTAGATTTGTTGAGCATGTAGTCCAAAGAAGGAGTGGTAGTGGATCCAGCTAAGGTTGAGGCTGCAATGAATTGGGATCGACCTAAGAATGCAACAGAAGTTTGGAGTTTTCTGGGATTGGAAGGGTACTATCGAAGGTTTGTGGAAGAATTTTTCAAAATAGCTATGCACATGACCCGACTCACCCAGAAAGGAGAAAATTTTGAGTGGACAAAAGAATGTGAACATGCTTTTAACATCTTAAAGAAAAAACTAACCACGACACCTATTCTTACTATACCCGAAAGTGGTATTGGGTATGAAGTTTATACAAATGCATCATTACAAGGACTTGGATGTGTGTTAATGAAAAATAACAAGGTGGTTGCTTATGGATCAAGACAACTAAAGGTTCATGAATGAAACTATTCCACACGTGATTGGGAATTGACAATTGTTGTCTTTACTCTATAGTTATGGCGTTGTTATCTATATGGGGGAAAATTCTAGATTTGCTCGGATCATAAAAGTCTCAACTATATATTCAGTCAAAAAGACTTGAACCTCTGACAACGACGTTGGATAGAGTATCTTGAGGATTATGACTTAACACTGCAATACTATCCAAGAAAAGCTAATGTGGTGGCTGATGTATTGAGTAGAAAATCCCGAAGTGTAGTAGTCAATATGATGAAGGACAAATGGTGATTGATGGAGGCACTAGAGGATTATAGCATCTGGATAGATGAGAAAGAACGTCAGCCACATCTGTTTAATCTCGTTGCTTAACATATTCTCTGACAGAAAGTTGTAAAATTACAACATTGGGACTCCCACCTGGAAATCATTCGCACCTAGCTGGAGGATGCGAACATTCTTGAGAATTGCTGGTTACGAAAGGGAGAACTTTTATATCAAGAAAGGTTGTGTGTACCTGATAATGCTTAGTTGAAAAAAGATATACTCAGGGAGTGTCATCACTCTAAAGTTCTCATACATCCTGGTAGCACAAAAATGTATCACGATATAACACGTGAATATTGGTGGAAAGGAATGAAGAAGAATGTGGCTAATTTTATAGTTTGATGTACCGTATGTCAGCAAGTAAAAGTAGAGCATTAGAAAGCTGGTGGGTTGTTATAGTCCTTACCTATCCCAAAGTCAAAATGGGATCATATTATTATGGATTTTGAGATTGGATTGCCGAGAACTTCAAAATGATACAATGCAATATGGTTTGTAGTGGATCGACTCACCAAATCGGTTCATTTCTTAGCCATGAAGAATATTGATACTCTAGTCACACTAACTCAACTCTACATACAAGAAATTGTAAGATTACATGGGGTACTATTATCGATCATGTTAGATCGTGATACTTACTTTGTGGCCCAATTCTGGCAAAGTTTACAAAAAGCCATGGGAACCAAATTGCATTTCAGTACAGCCTACCATCCTTAAACAGATGGTCAATCTAAAATGGTGATCCAGATATTAGAAGATATGTTACAAGCTTGCGTTGTAGATTTCAAAGGCAGGTGGAGTGAACAACATCCATTGGTGGAATTTGCTTACAATAACCAATATTGGCATAGCTCCGTATGATGCTTTGTACAGACGACCATGTAGATCACCTCAATGTTGGGCCGAGGCCAGCGAGAGTGCTTTATTTGGTCTAGAAACTATCAGAGAAACCACTAAAAAGGTTCAAGTAGTTCGGGATCGGCACGGCTCAAAGTCGACAAAAGAGCTATACATATCAAACGATGAGACCCATGGAGTTTCAAGTGGGTGATTATGTATTCTTGAAGGTATCCCCTAGGAAAGGAATATCTAGATTTGGGGAAAAGAATAAATTGGCTCCCACATACATTGGACCCTTCTAGGTAGTACAATGTGTTAGAAGTGTAACCTATCAACTTGGCTTGCCAACTTAATTGTCGGGAGTACATAACATATTTTATGAATTCATGTTAAGGAAATGTGAGCTAGATGCTTTGCATATTATTGACTGGAAGGATATTCAAATTCAAGAAAATGGAACTTATGAAGAACAGCTTGTGCAAATTTTAGATACAAAAGAACAAGTATTACATAACAAGATTATACCGCTTGTGAAGGTGCTATGGCAACATCATGGTATTGAAGGAGCCACGCGGGAATTGGAGGCAGATATGTGTACAAGATATCCATATCTTTTTAACTCTCAAGGTTAGTATCAAATTTTTTTGACGAAATTCTTTTAAGGGGGTAGATTGTGACGACCTGTATATAAATTAATCATTAGGTCATTAATTATGATTTTATATAATTAAAATATTATTTTTAAAAGTTTTAAAAAAATAAATGGACCTCCAATATGAATTCCTTACATTGAAACGAGAAGATTGACTTTAATATAGGTCATATTTCATGTTAAAATAATAAATAAATAAGACGTAATATCCAAATGATATAGTAAATTTTAAAATGATATATATACATAACTAAGCATGTGTCAAATGAGGTGGGAGACTTATAAGAGTGCCAAGTGTAAGTTAAAAAATTAAAAAATATTTGTCCATGTTGATGCTAACATTTTTGCCTCACGAATGATGTGAGGAGGGATCAAGTTGGCTATAAATAGCCTTGGCCAATGGCCATTCAGACTACACAGAAAAAGGGCAAAGGAATGAGGGAGAAAAAAAAAGAAAGAAAGGGAAAGGAAGGAAGAGAGAGGGAGAAAGGAAGAAAATGGTCAAAATTTTGTCAACATAGGAGTTCGATCATGCGATCAAAAATTTGGGTTAGATTTTTGAGTTGTGATACAATAATTTTATAAATTCAAATCGCCTGAATTTGATACTCGTTAAATATTTTTTTGGATCAAACTCAAGTATCGTTATTTTCCATTAGTTACTCCAAAAATTATTTTTAATTTAACTATGTCATTATTACCTATTTTTATTCTAAAATATTACTTTGTTTGTTTTGCTCTAGTAAACGATATTGAGTCAATGTTACATCAGAGGTAGGGTTTCCTTTATCTATTACTATCATTGATGCAACTCATTCATATTTGGGAGGGGGGTTTCATATCAAATCTATATTAATTATATAATATCATACTATATCGCTTTAATCATGGGGTTGGATTCGGTTTTATACATAAATCGTGATCATGCAGATGTTATATATATATTTTTTTATATCGAAAGCCTAATTATCTTGTAAAACCAAGTTGCATATAAAATATTTTTGATTATCTATTTAATGCTTGATTTTCTACTGCTTGTTGGACCTAAATATGACATGAGTCTATTATATGATTTTTGATGAAATTATCATGGATGCACATTATTGATAGCAGGGGGTTAGTAGAGGCGTAGCCCTTGCGAGGGTTCACGGAATTCCTACTAGTCCTTGAGCTCACTGATTAGTAGTATCGGTTTTCGTTAGTAATCTGTGTGGCACCACAAAATTCCTGGTATTGGTGGTCCTATAAAAACAAGAAGGGCAACGGGTTCCCTAGGAGGCAAGGCCACAAAGTTTTCTCCGGAGGCGGTTCATTTGTGGACCAAAAAATTAACAAATTATTATGATCGATATGTGCTATATTTTTTTTATTTGATTCATTAATTTAACCTATTTCTACATTTACTTGCTCATCAATTATATTATGTACTATTTTAAAATATTGATAGTCATTGATAAACGTTATCCAACTGGGCTAGTGAGTTCTTTCATATTTAACATTTTTTAAAAATATAAAGCTAGACAGGAGAATAAGCTCAACAGACGGTGGATAGAGATTGTTACTATTATTTTTCTTTATGTTATATTAAGAACATTTTAGCTGATCGAGTGGGGATTATGTTATCTTTATGTGATCATACGCCGAATGTGTCAATAATAATAGAATGAAGGTTACTATGAGTTTTGTTTTGTGTAGTTTTATTTCTTAATCGCGTCCCATTATTTCTTGAAAAAAATTAGGATGTGACATCAGACATGCACTCAAAAGGCGTCTAAGACACAACATCAATGAAATCCACATGTATGCATAGGATGACAACATCCCTGCAATTATGGAGGCAAGTACACAATCCCTTTTGCTTGAGCCACAACTCAACCATCTAGTCATATCATATCCCACCTAAGATCTTACGAATACATCGCATTGCCAAAGGAGCATGTTTCGCCTCAAATCTGGTTTGCCCCTAAATTAAAAACAAAAGCAGAACTGTTCGAGCTCGGGCTAAAGGGAAACTAATGATGCCAGGATCAACAAATGGGTTTTTAATTATCATAACTCGATCTCAAATAACACGACTTCATTAGTGCCATAGATGGGATGACTAGCGAATTTAAATTTTTATCAAAAGGGCAAAACTATAATTTGTCACTATGATACAAGTTAAAAATCCAGATTTTTCTAGAACTTGGATGACGAAACAGATCTCATAGTTGGATTTGTTTCGCGAAATCTTATTACCAAGTCAATTTTTGTCGAATTCTGAGACGATCAAATTTTTCACGTTTTTCAAAGCAATCAGGTATCGTGTGACTAAATAAATGAGACTGAGAATTAAATTACAAAAGGAGAAAAATAATTTAAAGCTAGTTTAAATAAAAATATTTTGAACTTGAACTGAGATGAAATTTAATTGATTCGAGACAAAATTAGACTCAGGAAAGGTGAACGTGTGGTGCAACGTGGGCCAAGTGTCCAAGGGGTATATATAGGAGAGAAAATCACATTTTCTCCTCATTTGACCATTAGATTTTTGCTGAAAAAGAGAGAAGGAAGAGGAGAGGAAAAATTAAGGGATTCTTCAAGCTTCTCTCTACGATCTACGACTTTCATTTAGTTGAATCACGTCGAGCCAAAAACAAACAATGCTCTACTCAACGTGGGCTAGAAAATTATACCAAAAATCGAAGGTTTGGACAAAGTTCAAAGGATAGAATTTTGGGAATCGAGGTTTAGAGCTTGATTTGGGTCTTGGAAGGTTTTTCTACCACTTGTTTTACGTTTTAAGAAGTAGGGTTCTTTTCCTAATTAGGTTTATTTTCAACCTAGGATTCTATATGATATGGGTAGAATGACTTGAGACGAATTTTCTTATTTGTTGTACTCCTAGTGTAACTAGAGTATGAAAAATGGGTATAGAAACATGCTAAACCAATCTTGCATGAATTTTTTCTAGAATTTATTTGTTTGATAAAATGCCTATGTTAATGTAGCATGTTTGTTTTATTGAAAATGTTATAACATGCTTGGTGAGAATGTGGATTGTAATTATATGCATTTGATATAATTGACAATTTGAGAATATGATGATGTTGGAATGTAATTTTATGCTTTATGGAAAATGGGTATTGAGAAGGACTAAAATCCATTCTAACATGAATTGGGTATTAAGAAATTACTTGTTTGTGATTTCTTGTGAAATATATTGATTGGGCATGCCAAGTGTTTACATTTATGCCTTGAAGGTGTTTAATGAAATTCCTATATAGATTAAGTGTGTTATTTGCATTGATTATGTTATAACATACTTAGGAGGAGATGTTGGTATATGCATTATGATATATTGACATTGATGTTGTTGATGGTGGTTACATACTTATGATGTAATTGACCATGAAAAAAGGTTGATGGACATTTAAGTTGTTCATATTGTGCTCATGATATATTGAATTTAATATTGAAAATGCAATTGTACATCACATTTGCACATGCACGAAAAATATCACATTTCGTGGCATGTGACATGAGTGTGAGTGTGTGCATGTTTTTTGGATCAAAACACCATTCTTGGTGAAAGATGCGTGGGCTTGGAAAAGTTGGACCAAGGTTCGACTGAGTCGCAGAGTTTACATTGAAAATAGGTTTGGGATTAGCAAAAAGGACTAGACTACCCCTCGAATGCACGATCCGATGATTTTAGATACGCACTCCGTTGGTATCAAGTTCATAAAGTGAGTCAGCATACGCAGAGCCGTTGATGGATGTCCAGAAATGTGTGTAGGTTGGGTTTCGGTTGATGGAAGTCCATAAATACCCACCCCAAGAAAGACTCAAGATTTAAAATGGTCATTTGGGATGTAACATCAATGGCGGGAGTTTGAAATTTCTGGATTCATACGCATGACATTACATATGTTATGGGAAGCAGTAAAGACTTGGGTTGAGTTACATGTGTGAGTCTCATCTCATATCATGGCATGGTAAAGAGAATTTCACTACTGAATTGCATATTCTTGAATGGAGTAATTGTTGCTTATGAATTACATGTGAACATTTCATATGCATATAGATTAGAGAGTAACCTCTTGTAACACTCCAAATATCCCCTTGGACGGCATTACATGCTAATCACCATTCACATAATGAGAGCACTAAATAAATTCATCAATAAGAAAATGTTTCATTCATCATATATAAAATTAACAATATCATTCCAAAAGAATAAGTCAAGCTATGGTCACAATATCAAAAGAATATGTCAACTATGACATTTACATCCCCAAAAGAATTAAAACTAAACTTGCAGCAGAATAAGAAAATACTAACATAGTCATTATCTCAAAATGATCTCCTATTCTAAAGCAAAAGGAATAATCTAGAACATAAGGGTATATAACCCTACATATCCGTTTCGAGATCCATGTTCCCATCTATTAGAGCCTCCCAATACAGAGGCTCATCAGCTCTAATCTTCTCCTCTAGCACATAATTTGAAAATATGTAATTTGTAAGGGGTGAGCACTAAGCTCTGTAGCAACATTCCTCCCAAACTCAAACAAAGTTTAGAAAAATGTAAAACAGGTCGGTCTCATTTTACAAATATCATATATCAATTTTGAAAGAAAACAAGGACATTTAAATAGATCTCAAGTTTACACAATAGTGATAATTAAATGGAAACAGTAAAGAGCATTTTTCAGCGAGAACCCATTTCCAAATGGTTAGGAAAGGCGTCTTCCGTTGCATTGTCCCATACCAATGCACTGGCTCCGACGGAATTCAATCCATGTTCTCATATATATATGTATATATTGGTTCATCCCCGTACCATGTACGTTGATTGTTTCTCAGGAATCTACCCAACGACTATACCTAGTTCACCTATCACAATCAAATCACAATAACTTCGAGAAATGGCATCTACCATCCCAATGGCAATGACAAATTCCTCCCCAGGAAAGGTATACCAACACTTGTTTGAACTCTAGTGAACGATAGTGGTTGCATTACCAAATGACGACCAACTACAAGTGTTAGGAAACTATCTCACCCCCCAATGGGATAGACTAACCTCTAACACTCTACGGTATCTCTCGATGGCAATTCAAGTCCATCACAAAAACAATACAAATAAGAAAACCAATATATTCTCAATTCACCCACAATTTCCAAATACATACAAAATCCACAATTTTCTCCTTTTACAAGCATATCTCAAAAATCCCCAATTTTATCATGTAACAATTTCAATAACCAATTAAGGAAAAATGCAAGAGATTACAACAACATCATTTATTACTCAACACAAAGCACTAAAGTTTTAGAAATCCAGAGCAAAGGAAGAATCAAGAGGAAAACCCACTTCTTTTGGAAACTAGGGTTTGAAAGCAAGAAAAAGAGATTTAAGAGCTATTTCACTATAGCTTTGTTTAAAATATGTTAATATTTGCAAGAATACCAAGGAATGAGGATTTCATAGCAAATAGATATGATTTAGAGTCAAGGGAATACATATATAATAACCCTAACCTCAATGTAAGAGAAAGAGAAGAAACCCCTTCCTTGAATTAAGAATCTCAAGCAAGAACCCAAACTTTGAAGACCTTCTTCCTCACTTTCCTTTCTCTCTTTATCTTCTCCTAGGGTTCTAAGAGGTGTGGGGTGAGAATGGAATGGAAGAATGGGGCAAATGAAGCTTAGAGGGGTGTTTTAAAACACCAAAATCCCGTCTTTTTTTTTACTGTTCGGCAAGCCTCAAACAATCGTACCGGTACGGTTTAGCTACTGGAGTTCGGCGTACCGGTACGGTTTGACTAACAGATTTTTGCTTCAACTTCCAGTACAGTTTTAACCCATTTAGAGGTCGAATTGGAAAACTTTCATGAAATACTTTTTTGTAACCATAGATGTCTACTATCCATTGTCCAAATTTCAGATCAAATGGAAATTAGGATACAAAGTTATGGCCAGAATACTAAGCAGTGTCCAAGATCCTTTCTACACAAATTTTTTCTAAAGTTTACTTTCGCTCCGGGATACTTTCTAACTTTTAATACACCCAATATTACCTCTCTTAATGTTTTTCGACCTTTCGGATTCAATGGAGACCTTAGTTTGACCTAAAAATATTTATTTTTGTGATTAATCCTAATACCCAAGTAAATATTTACCAAAACTTTTAGAATACGAGGGCTAAATAAATCTTTAATTGATTTATTCTTTCGAGGCCCAACATACCACCATTAGTACTTTATCATTGTCCATTTACAACAATCAAAGGATGAAATGCCTAGCTTGAAAGATTGGCAAACGAGGGTTAAAATTACAAGTTTACACTAAGTGTACTGATATGCGTACCAATACGGTTTACCTACTGGACCTCGGCGTACCGGTACGGTTTGTCCAGTTTTGCATGTTTGACCTATTTTTCATTTACAATTCATTCTAAAACCTTTCAAGGCCAACCCAAACTTATATAACTTACATTTGTACATCAATTAGAGTTGGTACAAGTTCTATTACATATGGGGGTTTACAATCCACCCCCTTAAAGAAAGTTTCATCCTCGAAACTTACTTCAAGTGGTGAACAAATGAGGATACTTCTCTTGCATCTCCAGCTCGGGTTCCCAAGTAGCTTCCTCCATCCCATAATTTTGTCACAAGACTTTCACCAATTAGATGACTTTCTTGTGAAGCACTTTCTCCTAAGTATCGAGAATTTTCACCGGTTGTTCTTCATATGTTGCTCCATCTTGAACTTCTATATCTTCCAATTACACGACCGGCATTGTATTCGTGTGACATTTCCGTAACATTGAAATGTGGAACACGTCATGCACCCCTGACAACTAAGCTGGTAACCGCAACTGATACGCTGCTTTTCCCACAACCTTGATCATTTCAAATGGTCTGGTATATCTTGACGCTAACTTTCCCTTCTTGCCAAAGCTAAATACTCCCTTCTGGAGTGAAACTTTGAGGAACACGTAGTCTCCTACTTTGAATTCCAAGGGTCTTCGTCTTTGATCTGCATAGCTTTTCTGTCGAATTTGTGCCCTGTGTAGCCTCTCTCGGATAAGTTGAATTTTCTCGGTAGTTTCTCGAACAATCTCTGATCCAAACAAACTACTCTCTCCGACTTCTAACCAACATGTCGGGGATCTAAACAGTCTTCCATATAATGCTTCATATGGTGCCATCCCAATGCTTGCCTGATAGCTGTTGTTGTACGCAGATTCTACCAATGGTAAATGGTCGCTCCAACTCACCTTGAAGTCTAACACGCAAGTCCGTAACATATCCTCCACAATCTGTATCACCCTCTCGGATTGGCCATCCATTTGGGGATGAAACGCTGTACTGAAATGTAACTCTACCCCATGGCTTGTTGTAGACTTTGCTAGAACCGTGCCAAAAATCGAGAATCGAGAATCACGATCCGACACGATAGAAAGCGGAACTCCATGCAATCGCACAATCTCACAGATATACAGCTAGCTCAAAGTCTCGAATGTGTCTATAGTTTTCATACCCAATAAATTAGCGGACTTGGTGAATCTATCCACAATAACCCATATTGCATTATGCCCGCATGACGTCCATGATAAACCCGACACGAAATCCATGGTGATGTGATTCCACTTCCACTCTGGGATAAGCAAAGACTGTAGTAATCCTCCTGGCTTTTAATGTTCGATCTTCACCTGCTGTCACACCGTACATCATGCTATGAACCTTGCCACATCCTTCTTCATTCCCTTCTACTAATATTGGCGCTTCATGTCCCTATATATTTTAGTGCTACCTAGGTGGATAGCAAACTTAGAGCGATGACACTCTTCAAGTATATCCTCCTTTAGGGACGAATCATCGGGAACGCATAGCTTCTCCCCATATCTCAATTCTTCGTTTCTCAAAGACCAACCCTCCATAGTTTCTGCATTCTCCAATTTAGCTCGAATCGATGCTAGTTTAGGATCCAAGCATTGCAATTCCACAACCCTATGTTGGAGAGTAGGTTGAGCCATAAGGTTGAACAAACATGGTCGGGATCCATCTTCTCCAACCCATAGATCGTAATCTCCAAGGGCACCCCTCAACTTCCATTCACCTATAGAAACATTGAGTTCACCCCGAGACTTCCTGCTAAGTGCATCGGCAACTACATTCACCTTCCCTGGATGGTAGTTGAGTGTAAAATCATAGTCTTCTAGGTACTCAATCCACCTTCTTTGTCGGAGATTTAAGTCTTTCAGGGTGAATATGTAATTGAGGTTCTTATGATCCGAATGCACTTGAAACTTCTCTCCATACAAGTAACACCTCCACAACTTAAGAGCAAAAACCACAGCAGCAAGCTCCAAGTCATGAGTGGGATAATTATGCTCATGAATCTTGAGTTGCCTCGAACCATAAGCAACTACCTTGCCTCCTTGCATTAGCACACATCCCAAGCCTCGTAGTGAAGCATCGGTGTATACATTGTATCCTTCCCCACTGTTCGGTATAATGAGGACAGGAGCTATTGTTAACCTCTCCTTCAAGGTGCGAAAGGCTAGATCATACGCTTGAGTCCACAAGAACTTCTCTCCCTTCTTCATAAGGCGAGTCATCGACATCGCTAGCTTGGAGAACCCTTCAACAAACCTCTGATAGTAACATGCTAAACCCACAAAACTATGCACTTCGGTCACATTCTTCAGTGGTTCCCATTTCATTATGGCTTCAATCTTAGCGGAATCAACAGCTACACCTTGTTCCGACACCATATGGCCAAGGAATTTCACCTCCTTCATCCAAAACTTGCATTTACTAATCTTAGCATATAACTTATCTCTCAAAGTCTGGAGCACAATCGTGAGATGACATTCATGCTCCTCGTGTGTCCGTGAATAGATTAGTATGTCATTAATTAACACAATGACAAACTGATCTAGATACGGTTGGAATACCCTGTGCATCAAATCCATGAAGACTGCGGGTGCATTAGTCAATCCGAACGACATCACCATATACTCAAAATGACCATACCAGGTACAGAAAGCAGTCTTAGGAATATCCTCCTCCCTAATCCATAATTGATGGTGCCCTGTGCGAAGGTCAATCTTGGTGTAATACTTAGAACCTCTCAACTGATCAAATAAGTCATCTATTTGGGGCAACGGATATCTATTCTTCACGGTCACCCGATTCAAGCTTCGGTAATCTGTGCATAACCGAAGTGTTTCGTCATGCTTCTTCACAAAGAGGACAGGGGCTCCCCAAGGTGAAGTACTCAAACGGATAAACCCAATGTTCAATAGATGGTCCAACTGCTTTCTTAGCTCCTTTAACTCCAAAGGTGTCATCCGATAGGGAGCAATGGATATGGGTTCAGTTCCTAGATAGAGATCAATCTTGAACTCAATCTCCCTTTGTGGAGGTAACTCAGGTAATTCGTCAAGGAAGACATCTGAAAAGTTCGACATTACCAATATCACGTCTAGTTGGGATTTGTCTCGATCATCTCCCTTTAAGCTGGCTAAGAAACTCAGCTGGCTCCCCGCCTTAGCTTTCAAGAATCTACTACCCGTAGTAAGAAATTGATGGGAAGAATTAGAATTATTTCTTAAAGTAAAGACCACCCCTCCCGGTAATTGGAATGAGATCCGTTTGCGAAAACAATTCATCACCGCATGAAAAGAGGACAACAAATTCATCCCAAAGATGACATCATATCCCTTTATGTCTAAAGCAACCAAATCTACGATCAATTCGTGCTCCGCAATTCGAAGCACGCAACCTCTACACACCCTTTTTGTACCCAACTGTTCTCCCATAGGCAAGTCAATATTCAACGCATGTTCTAACTTCTTAAAACCCAATCCTAAGTTACGAGCATATGCAGTGCGTATGAATGAATAAGTCGCACCGAGATCAAATAGAATTCGAGCCCATGAATTATAAAGAAGAATTATATCTTCCACCACTGCATTGGAGACATCTTCCTCCGGTTGGGTCAAAGAAAATACCCTTCCTTGATTGACGCCGCCAGGGACTTGAGCTTGTAACGGTCTCTGTTGTTGTAGTGGCCGGTTGGTGGCCACTTGTCCTGTCGCTTGGTTGGCCCTTGGTGGAAGTGTGGGCAGTTGTATCTGAAGTGCCCTACCCGTCCACATGCGAAACATTGACGGGGTCAATGTTTGTTCTAGTCTGAGTAGCCCCTCTCCTCGAACAGCCTGAGGTCTCTGTCCAACTACTTGATCGGGGCGACAGTAAGGTGCCGCCCTCTGTACTCCACTATTACTAGCATCGGCTCGGATCGGACTTCCCCTCATGTAGTTTTGTCGTCGCTGAGAGTCATCGAAGTCCCTCTCTACTAAGTTAGCTTTGTCAACAATATCCCCATAATCTCGAATCTTGAGAGCCACCAACTTCTCTCGAATGACCGACCTCCAACCCTATTCAAAGCGCTTGGCCCTGTTGGCCTCAGTAGATATAAACTCCGTAGCATAACGGGATAGCTCATCAAACCTTCCCTCGTACTCAGCCACAGTCAGGCTGCCCTGTCGTAGAGAAAGAAAATCGGTCTTCATTCTGTCTCAGACGGATTCCGAAAAGTACTTGTCTTAGAAGACTTGATCAAATTCCTCCCAAGTGAAAGCATCCGTATTCCTTTTTCTTTTCACCGATTTCCACCAATGATCGACTTCCCCTTCCAATAGATAAATAGCCAAGCTAACCCGAAGATCCTCAGCTACCCCCATACCATCACAATTCCTCTTTATTCGGCGAATCCATCTATCTGCATCCAAAGGGTTAAAGCTTCCTTAGAAAGTAGGTGGGTGTTGACGTAGAAATTCCCGAAGGACTACCATCCTCTAATTCTCATTCCCGTTGCCCGGTACTTGGGCTAATGGATGAGCCCCACCATTGTGGTTGTTGTTCCCATTCTGGTATTCTACCATAGTTGTTAGCTCTCGCAAGCATTGGTATATGTCATTCATAGCATCAGAAGGTGGTGGCGGAGGAGGGAGTGCTAGATCACCACGGCCACGGCCACGTCCTCCGTCCATCCTACACATCAATTTATAATTTCGTTTCATCGATGTACAAGATATCATAAATATAAATTTAATCTAAAGCATATGGTTCCTATAGAACAAGACCAAACAAATTCTTTCGATCTAGTCCTATTTCTCTAGTGAAAATCCATAACCTACAGCTTCCATGTAAAACCTAAAGCCTAGGCTCTGATACCAAAATCTGTAACGCCCCAAATACCCCCTTGGACGACATTACATGCTAATCACCATTCACATCATGAGAGCACTAAATAAATCCATCGATAAGAAAATGTTCCATTCATCATATATAAAATTAACAATATCATTCCAAAATAAAAAGTTAAGCTATGGCCACAATATCAAAAGAATATGTTAACTATGACATTTACATCCCCAAAAGAATTAAAATTAAACTTGCAGCGGAATAAGAAAATACTAACATAGATATTATCTCAAAAAGATCTCCTATTCCAAAGCAAAAGGAATAATCTAGAACATAAGGGTATATAACCCTACACATCCGTTTCGGGATCCATGTTCCCATCTATCGGAGCCTCCCAATGCACTGACTCATCAGCTCTAATCACCTCCTTTAGCACATAATCTGAAAATATGTAATTTGTAGGGGGTGAGCACTAAGTTCTATAGCAACATTCCTCCCAAACTCAAATAAGGTTTAAAAAAATTTAAAAAAGGTCGATCTCATTTTACAAATATCATATATCAATTTTGAAAGAAAACAAGGAC
>CM042202.1:6640620-6661350 GCA_023539305.1 Ilex asprella | reverse complement strand
TATATATATATATATATATATATATATATATATATATATATATATATTGGTTCATCCCCATACCACGTACGTTGATTGTTTCTCAGGAATCTACCCAACGACTATACCTAGTTCACTCATCACAATCAAATCACAATCATTTCGGGAAATGGCGTCTACCATCCCAATGGCAGTGACGAATCCCTCCCCATGAAAGGTATATCAACCCTTGTTCGAACTCTAGTGAACGATAATGGTTGCATTACCAAATGACAACCAACTACAAGTGTTAGGAAACCATCTCACCCCCCCATGGGATAGACTAACATCTAACACTCTACGGCATCTCTCGATGGCAACTCAAGTCCATCACAAAAACAATACAAATGAGAAAACTAATATATTCTCAATTCACCCACAATTTCCAAATACATACAAAATTCACAATTTTCTCTTTTTACAAGCATATCTCAAAAATCCCCAATTTTATCATGTAACAATTTCAATAACCAATTAAGGAAAAATGCAAGATATCACAACAACATCATTTATTACTAAAGTTTTAGAAATCAAGAGCAAAGGAAGAATCAAGAGGAAAACTCATTTCTTTTAGAAACTAGGGTTTGAAAGTAATAAAAAGAGATTTAAGAGCTATTTCACTATAGCTTTGTTTAAAATATGTTAATCTTTGCAAGAATACCAAGGAATGAGAATTTCATAGCAAATAGATATGATTTAGAGTCAATGGAATACATATATAATAACTCTAACCTCAATGTAAGAGAAAGAGAAGAAACCCCTACCTTGAATTAAGAATATCAAGTAAGAACCCAAACTTTGAAGACCTTCTTTCTCCCTTTCCTTTTTCTCTTTATCTTCTCATAGGGTTCTAAGAGGTGTGGGGTGAGAATGGAATAGAAGAATGGGGCAAATGACGCTTAGGGGTGTTTTAAAATACCAAAATCCCGTCTTTTTTTTTTTTACTGTTCGGTAAGCCTCAGACAAATCGTACCAGTACGGTTTAGCTACTGGAGTTAGGCGTACCGGTACGGTTTGATTGATAGATTTTTGCTTCAATTTCCAGTACAGTTTTGACCCATTTAGAGGTCGAATTGGAAAACTTTTATGAAATACATTTTTATAACCCTAGATGTCTACTATATATTGTCCGTATTTCAGATCAAATAGAAATTAGGATAAAAATCTATGGCCAGAATACTAAGCAGTTTCCAAGATCCTTTCTACCCAAATTTTCTCTAAAGTTTGATTTCGCTCTGAGATATTTTCTAATTTCTAATATACCTCATATTACCTCTCCTAATGTTTTTCGACCTTCCGGGTTCAATGGAGATCTTAGTTTGACCTAAAAATATTTATTTTTGTGATTAATCCTAATACCCAAGTAAATGTTTACCAAAACTTTTAGAATACAAGGGATAAATAAATTTTTAATTGATTTATTTTTTCGATGTCCAACATACCACCATTAGTACTCTATCATTGTCCATTTACAACAATCGAAGGATAAAATGCCTAGCTTGAAAGATTGGCAATCGAGGGTTAAAAATTCAAGTTTTCACTAAGTGTACCGATACGGTTTGCCCAATTTTGCATGTTTGACATATTTTTCATTTACAATTCATTCTAAAACCTTTCAAGGCCAACTCAAACTTATATAACATAGATTTGTACATCAATTAGAGTTGGTACAAATTCTATTGCACGCGGGGGTTTACACCTCTTTAAGAGATACCCTATTGAGTGTGACTCACCCTTTATGGGAACAATATTTCAAATGCAAGACAAGCACTAGCGCACGACTCTCACATGGACTCTCATTCGTGAAAAAAAAATCGAGATGTTGCTTTAAATGGTATTTTTGTAAAACTAATATGTAATTGAATATTTGGACATGCAATATTGTGAAAAATAGTGTAAAAAAACAACTCTTATGGATTATTGTTGTATAAAAGTGTATGTTACATGAATTTGAGTTGTTGTTATATGAGTAAAAATAAATGGACACAGTATGATCAATGTAATATCATTACATAACTTGCATTTTTGATAGAACTCCTTGTATAAAAGAGACTCTGCTCAAATTTTGTTATAGATCCTAGTAAATAGGGTATAATAACTTGGTATCGAACTATACAGCATCCACTGATATTTCGCTGGTTAAGGGATAATCAACAAGGTAATTACAGACACCCAAATTTTGGGACGTCACACTTTTGATTATTCATCACTTGTCTGCATACTTAGATTATTGTGCACAAGCCTTGAGCCCCTCAGCTTAAGCAATGCAATCTCAACTTTGAGTTCACATGTCATCAATTATAATCATTTTAAAACAAAATATTATAATTCTAATAATTTTAGAATAACACTCCTTTATAAATAGGGAATAATATTTGTGAATGTAAACAATATTTTAAAAGAAACTCCACAATATTAATATGGGTGTGTTGGGTCTTTTATATTTGGGCAAGTGACATTCTAAAGAATGGACTTTTCTCGCCCCTTAAATATCCTTTTCCACCATATCTAATCTTCTTACTTCAACTATCAATTTCACCTCATCTATACTCGTCCTATTAGTTACTAAAATTACCTCATCTATATTTATAAATTAAAAACCAAATTTATTTAATTTTACTTCAACGTATTATATAAACAATGATTAAAATTTTATTTTGGTGTATTATTTCAATATGACAATATTTCTAAAGTAGAATAAAAATTAATAATTATTTTTAAAATATTAGTCAAAATATAGTATAATAACTCATAATATTTCAAAGAGCAGTAAAAATATCTCAATGTCTAGCAATAATAAAATTCACCTCGAAACATTATAATTTCGCTTCAATTACTAATTTTGATTTCTTTAACATATATTTAATAGTTTAATTGAATGAGTATAAATAAAGTGGATGTAATAACTAATGAGGGTCAATATAAATGGGGTGAACTTAATAGTTTAAACTAGAGGAATAAATAGAGTTAAAAATGAGATTTACGGGAATAACCAAAGTTCAAAGGGAAATTGTGCTTTACTCTTATTTTTTCGTTTGGTTTTTCATCCGAACAGAAATTACTGAAGAACATAGGTTCTCTGAATTCATCATTTAACAACTAACAACAATTGTCCAGTCAAGTGCTTGAATTGGTCCCCGTAAAATTCAACTTACAACCCCACTCGAGAATGAAACTTGCACTAATCTACTCATGTATAAGCTACCCAAAAAAAAAAAGAAATAAAAAACCAATAACTAGAAAAATACATTAAAAGCACGTCGTGTTTGGCTGGGTTCCTAGTAGAGGTCACAGGGTTACAAGACAACAGACAACAGATGCTATGTACAGATCCTATTTATGAAACACAAAAGGCTTACAAAAGGGTTTCTCCTTTTCCTTTCCCACCATTTTTTTCTACTTATTTTCTGTTCTATATGCATGTTCACATCGTGTAGAACCAATAAAACTTTCCTATGACTGAAGGATTTTATCAATGTAACCCAACAGCCAAAACCAGGCTATTACCTAACCTGGTTGATCTGCATGGGAAATGAGGTTCACTGGCGTTGATGACACATTTGGCAGATAGTAGCAGACTTGACATTGGCAAACGTGCAGTATTCGCAAGACCAGTGTCCGGGATCGCCTATGTTTCTAGAACTGCTAGATTTGGATGCAGTTGCCTTACCCCTGCTGCCTCTGCCCTTGCTGCTACCACCACCTAAGCTCTTTGAGCTAGCCATCCTGCTGCATGCACCATGGGAGTCCACATCTGACAGACCATTCTCTAAAGCTCGGACCAGATTCTCAAAATAATTCCGAGTCACACTGCCAGCATGGGCATTGCACAATATCAGATAAGACAAAAGTATTGATTTCCGAAGGCGGCAAAGAATACTCAATATATGTGGGATGGTTGCAGACAATCATTGTAATGGCCCCATTCATGATCACAAGTTTAGATTAAATTCTCCAGGGAAGTCCCAAAGTTATAGACCTCTACTTTTCATGTTTCCATAAAGGCCAGGATGCCAGCATATAATTTTTTTGTCACATAATTCAACTATTTTTTCCATCATCAAATTTGGACTCTAATCATGATTCAACAAACCAAAAGTGATACCATGTGCCTACTTGAAAACCACTAACGGACGGCTGTTGAATATGAACTTCCATAATTGCTTTCAGAGTTAGCATTATTTTGAGTTTACTAGTCCTCTTCTGCATGGCTGCATCATATCTTGCATCATGCAATGAGCAAAGAACATTTGTTTTACAGTTCTTGACAAATGATGAGAAAAAAGTGCTATTAAAGTTAGTATGGAGAGTTAAAACCAAAGGTTTCGTTTTCGACATCCTCTTTTCCCGAACCAATCTATAATTCCACATACATGTGTACCCTCGAGTGAGGGGCAGTTAGCTGGGAGAAACTTGTGCTCTTACACATCCCTCTTTCCATCTACATTACCAAAATTAATAATTTTATTGTTTATAATTACTAAACGTTTGATTAAAGCTCAGTCTCTTTTTCAAGCAATTTTGATAACTAGCATCAAAAATATAATTTTATTAACTGTTTCATATCCATATTATATGATGCTTCTGCCTATATCAGACATATAACACCATTCTGCTAAGATAATTTGAGATTTGTCGACCACTGAATCATATTTAACTTTTGTAGAGGGAGTATCTTTCCAAATACATCAAATTCACGGTATTTAAAAACATAAATAGTTGAATATTGATCCCCATCATTTTAATGATTCACTAGATTTAAACACTAATCAAATAATGAGTAGCAAAGCAAGAATGATGGTTCCTCCATCTTTAAGTAAGGGGGAAAAGGCTTATAAACAATGTACATGCAAGAGTAAAAACCTCTGGCACAATATTCTTTCGCCCAATCAAACAGTGGAGACATATATTTGGAACTACAAATTAAAGAGAAAATTTTAATTGAGAATAACCTGGTTAGTCCAGCAAGCTTTGTGCGGAAGTCATTGAAGTCTCTTGATGGACCCTCAGCGTTGAGGTACCCTTGCAATTCCTTCTCTGCACATTGATGAAGTCGTTCCAAGCCAGACTCTGCCTCACCTGAAAAACAATCGCAACCATCAGTGAAACAGAGAAAACAAAAATAAAAGAGAGAATAGATCTGCTTTTGCAAAGGAAATTATGGCATACCTTGTAAATACTCAAAGAACTGTCTCTTGGCTTGTTCATTCTCTGGCAAGTAAAACCCATAGGCGTATGTCCATTTTAGCACCCGTCTACATTCAACTATCTGCAACACAGCAAATTGAACAGCAAAATTAATATGTACTTTCGGGAAAATGGGAGAGCATATGAAGTCACCTGTAGCCAAGCCTCTATTATGAACTTAAGCTGTGATTCAGGTTGGCACTGTCTATCACTCAGCTTCTCAAGCTGCAAAAATATAGACTACCGTCATTGGACAGGATGTAGAGCTGAATAGCTAAAAGGGCAAGGCTGACCCAACCACCCCCATCTCCACCCCCCAAAAAAAAGAAAAAAACACACACACAGAGCACCAAAAAAAAAAAAAAGAGGCATCCAGAGCCAATCCCCTTACAGCTGATTTGCCTTTTTTTCTGGCTGGGCAGTACAAACAATTAGCCAGTAACTAATAACAGATGTCACACTATAATAGACTTTTTTGGAAACCAGCTTGGTTCCATAGTGGATGATTAATTACTCAATGATCTACTAGCGCATAATTTACAAAGTTATTGACATATTCTGCTATTAAAATATAAATGTAAACAAGAATACAAGCACAAACAAAGATACCGTATGGACATATTACATTTTTTTAGCAGCATAGATAAATAACATAAAGTAGAGTAGTGAACAAGCAGCTCAATGCACGCGGTTCCAGCAACTGTGAAGTCTCAAGAGGATGTACAGTATTAATGAAAACAACCTTCCTATAGGAATGTCTTAGCCACTGAAAATTATCAACAAACAATAAGATTTGCTGCATCCACTACCTATTCTAACAAAAACTGAGTCAATATTACTGATGTGACTTTAAAGCATTTCTACAGCTTCTAATAGAAAAGTATTTCTGTTTTTCTACAATAAGCAAGCAAATTCTCAAAATATGTACAAACAAGGACTTCCTTTTCTACGGTCAAAACTCGAGGAAATTTTGGTCAATAAAAAGCCCAAGGATACTGATCATTACATCGCTCAGATCATTAGTCCCCCTCCTACATTCATCCATCATTATTGTCCATTACATACCTTTTCGCCTATAGATTTGTTTATACTATGCAGACTCGTGCAGTGATTTCCTTGTAATCAGTTGCTTTTTTAAGGTAATAAAGCCTGAAATCCATTATCATTTGACTTTTTGAAAGAATATTTCTTTTAACCTATTTGACAATCATCTTAGATTATATGTGCTCAGAATCAGTAAACAATACAGATAGAATGGATGCTGTTCAGTGAAAGATAAGGTGGGGGCGATGATGGCTGAGATGGATTATTTGGAGAGGGGATTTGTGGGACGAGTTAGGATGGACATAGATGGGAATGGGTGATGGGTGAGGAAAGGAGTGTTGAGAGAACGGACTATATTTGTGTATTTTGGAGAGACAGAGCATTTTGCTTACATAGCAATCATGATTTGATTAGACTCCTCAAACAAGTAGTATATGCATCCATAGAGAAATATGTAGTTGTTGATTTATTTATTTTTTATATTAGTTGGTGCACACATGCGTTGTAGTTTTAAATTAGAACGCAAGCTAAAACCTTAAGTAAACACCATAAGTTATAGATCCTATACAACTAAGTAGCTACTAAAACTTCAAAGTTAAGAAGCAATTTAAATTAAGGTCTGAATTATTTGCAATCATCTCAAAGATTAACAAATTCACCCTATTGCAAGGTCCAACTTTTTTTCCTTTCGGTTGTGGGAGCCTAACACATTTCGTTCAACTTTCAAAAGTATTCTTCAATATATATATATATATATATATATATATTGGAATTCCATGATTTACTACCTGATTTCTAGGAATTAATTGTAATCTGATTTCTAGGGATTAGGTATTAAATTATTAGTTTATTGTGTACCTAAAATAAATGGATATCATTTGTATATAACTGATTCCTAAATTTACTCTTTTTTCTATTTATTAGTTGCTTATTATTAGGAAGAGATAAGGCCTTTATCAGCTTTTTTTTTTGTCTCAAAAAAAAAAAAAACTTAATATATGAAGAGATTATTTCTTCTTTTCTACATGGTATTAGAGCTCTAGGGCTCGATAATAAATTTCAAAGGTGCCATGGTTGGCTCTAATACAGCCTCTTTAGAAGCCAACAATGGCACGACATCGTCAGAGGGAGTCTCTCAGCCAATTCCGACTGTGTCAGTCACCGAAAGTTCTGTTCAAATTACCATTCATAGATTGAATGGAAAAAACTATCTTGAGTGGTCTCAATCCGTGCGTTCGGTGATCGACAATAAGGGGAAACTCGGATATTTGAACGGTGAAGTGAAACCGCCAGCAACCACCGATCCCAAACACAACTAATGGCGATCGGAAAACTCGATGGTTACTGCCTGTCTGATCAACTCCATGGACCTGGGTGTGCGAAAACCCTTCATGTATTTACCAACCGCACAAGATGTTTAAGAGGTGGTCTAAGAAACTTATTCAAATTTAGAAAATCATTCTCTGTAAAACCCAAGTAAATTTGAACTTTTTCAGAAAAAAAGGCAAAATGATAATTTCTCACTATAATGCGGATTTAAAATACGTATTTCTCTAGAGCTCGAATGATGCAACGGACTTCGCCGTTGGATTCATATCGCGAAACCAAGTTGCCCAATAAATTTTCGTCGACTTCCGAGATAGTCAGAATTTTCATGTTTTACGAGATGACTGTGTCAAATGACCTCACAAAGGTCCCCAAATATAAAAATTATAAAATTTTTTTATAATTGAATTAAAATTCAAATAAAAATAATTTGAACTTAAACCGAGATGAAATTAATTATTTTAAGGTGAAAACGGTCACAGACTAGTGAAGGACATGTGGCGCAACGTGAGTCAAGCCTTGAAATTATAAATAGGGACTAAAATCAGATATTTTGACACAAATATCTGCTGAAAATTTGTGTGTTTAACGTGTGAGGGAGAAGACAAGAGAAAATCCAACTGTCTTTCTACGATTCACGAAGTTCCGTCAGTCGGAATTTGTCGGACCAATACCAAGAGTCGATCTCCTCGACTAGGACTACACAACCATACCAAGAACAAAGGATTTCACAGAAGATTCAAAGGAGAGATTTTGTGAAAATCAAGATTTAGAGTTGGGGTTGTGGTCCTCAAAGTTCCACCCTTCATTTTACGCATAAAGAGGTAGGGTTCCTTTCAACTTTGGTTTATTCCTACCCTATGGTGTCCATAGGAAAAAGGGTTAGGTGTATAAACTGACCTATAACTTGTCTATGGTTATGGATATGAAGAAATGGGTATAAAAATGACTTACACTAAATTCTAGTTTGAATTTGATATGTGAAAGTACTTGTGTAATTTCTTGACACTTAATGTTATGTGGACAATATTGTGTGATAACATGGTTGGTGCCTTGAATGTGTTGTTAAATGCCTATGTGAGAATTAAGTGTGTTATGACACACTTGAACATGTTGTAGTTTAAAGAATGTGTTGATATATGTTGTTAATAGGTTGGCATCTTGATAAAATTCGGTGATTATACGCATATGATATAAATTGTCATGGAATAGGAGATAATATGCAGTTGAATTGTTCATTTAGCATTCATTGCATATTGGCATGAGGTTTGCATCGCATTCATGGGCATGCATCATGAGGGTAGGTGTGCAAGTACATGGTTGATCAAACACCATACTTGGTGGTTGATCAAACACCATACTTGGTGGTTGATATGAGCACTCAGAAAAGTTGGATCGAAGATCTCATTGAGTCGCATGGGCGCATGAAAAACTTGTGTCGGAATAGCAAGAATGGCTAGACTCTCCCTCAGGTGCAAGACCCGACTACTTGGTTTATACACTTCAGTCGATGTAAGTCCAAAAAAGTGTTACCGCATACAAAACCGGTAGTGCAATTCCAAAATCCGTAGCCCAACAAAGACACAAGATTTTGTTTTGTAAAAATACTCCTTTGATGTGTAACATCCAACAATGATTGATTTTATAAACATATGACTTTTATTTCAAACAAGTACTGGATGTACTTCATCAATGATAAATGTTTTACACAAATGCATTGTATTGTATTGTGGGTGCCGGTGAAGGCTTGGGTTAAAGTACATTAGCGAGTATCATCTCAATTCATAGCATGACATGAAAATTCCTGTCATGCGATTGTATTTTCTTGATCGACAAGAATGTTGCTCGTAAATTGTTATATGTGAACATTTCAAATACATCTAGGTTGAGAAGTAGCCTCTGTATGAGATACTTTATTGAGCGTAGCTCACTCTATACTGGAAAACATTTTAGGTGCGAATTATACGCCGATGAACGACACTCATTTGGACCCTTAAGGAGGAGGAAAAGCCGAGAAGTGGCTTTCATTTTGAGTTTGGTAAAACAGTTATGAAAAACTAGTTTTGGCATGTAAATATATGGAATCGCTTGTAATAGAACTTTTATGTATTATGTTTTAAGTGAACAACTTTATTAAACATGTATGGGATAGTTGTGGAATGGATTAGAAATTAAAAATAGGTGAAACAGACAAATCTTGGCAAAACTTACTGGTAGATTACAAGTAGGTTACTGGTAGAATTTTGTCCAGAAGGCAAACCTACTGGTAGATTACAGGTAGAACTTTGCTCAGTAAGCAAAACTTATCGGTAGACTAGGAAGCACGGATATGGATACGTGATACAGGTACAATACGATACGATACGGATACGGCGATACAACAAAACTTAAAAAAATAGGATTCAGGTACGGCCAGGATATGTCAATAATAAAATATATTTTATATTTTACTATTATTTAACGACTTAGAAATTATAATTTTTTAATAATTCAAGATTTTGAGGCGTCACAACTCTAAGGTAAGATTACCATAATTTATATTAAACACCCCTAAATTAGCAAACTTGGTTTAAAAATCATAAAAAATGGAAGAAAAGTAAAGCTTTTGAATTATTTTTCAGGAAAAGGATGTAATAGACCTTTTGTAGTGCTTAAATTCCTTAAAATAAAAGGGAAGAAGAAAATGCAGTGGTGAAGGACAAGAGTCCTAATAGAATCTTGTCCTATTCTTTTTCTAATGCTTGGTGTGGCTTGGGTACCAGATATAAAAAATTAGATAGCTTACAAAATCACCAATTTGTGTAACGTGTTAATACTCACATGTGTACACCAGCATACTCTCACCATCATCCAAAACACAACTGCAGATTCAAACGCTCATAGCTTTATGGATATATATACACATAACAAAGTGGCTAGTGGCCTTGTAAATGTGTTAGGCCTTTCATTGGCCCTATTACAGAAAGTGGAATGGAAAATGGTAAATCGACAGGAAATTAAAAATATATATCTTTTCCATCTCCTGCCCTTCTTGTTGGCCCCTTCTAAAGTCAAATATGCATATTTTGTTGCTTCAATGACAATAGTTAATAGATGAAAACCCATGACAATCCAGAGTTCATACAACTTGACAAAAAAACATTATAAATTTTA
The DNA here is from genome assembly GCA_023539305.1 of Ilex asprella. Taxonomy (NCBI): domain Eukaryota; kingdom Viridiplantae; phylum Streptophyta; class Magnoliopsida; order Aquifoliales; family Aquifoliaceae; genus Ilex; species Ilex asprella. Next base: position 6,650,622 of record CM042202.1, on the reverse strand, counting down.
TTCTAACCAAAAATACAACAAAGATGGACAAGAAATTTATGCCATCAAACATATAACTTTACATCTGCAAATAATTCTCGATGTGCAAACACAGACACAAAGAGCTAATGAAACAGGGACATACCTTCAAATTCTTTAAAATAGAGAGAATAAAACAAAAATAGAGAGAAGACTGGAGGAAACCATAATGGGTCCGAAGGTATTTCTTTCCTCTCTAAAGGGCATCGAAAATGATCTCCAATGCAGATTAATCTGCTATATTAATATTTTTTACATGTTCAGTCATTTTTGGGCTAAATCAGTTACTGTAGTTGTAAGGTCACAATATAAAATTAATGGTTACAGTTGTTGTAGGGTCTAGCACTTAAATGAGATGCATAATTATGAATTAGGATATTGGAGAGAGAAAGAATTCAATTGACTTTTTAAGAATAAGTAAGGATAAAGTAGGAAATCAAAAGTTTTGAAGTAGCTGACATTTTATAGTAGCATAGATAGACGGATTTTTGTATGTATAGGATGCTAGCTGAACGCCCATTTGATGTTTTGGTTGGTAGTGATGGATTTGAGTAGTGGAGCTGCATTACTCGTAATCTAATGGGAAGTTATCATAAATCACTCTAGGTGTTTCATAAATCACTTGAGGTGTTCCAAGAAGACCAAAACAAATCAATGATGGAATTAAAATTCTAATATTTTGAGGTGTTTCATAATGTTTCATGATGTTTTGTAATGTTTTAATGCCTTCAAAACGTTTCAAGATATTTCAAGATACTTTACTATATTTCGACCAATGTTTTTAAAAAATAATTCTTAATATTTTAATGTTTTCATTTTGTTTTTGAAACATTTATGAAACACGTCAAAACATTTACGTTTCCTAAGTGATCAAAGTAATGCACTGAAACAAAATTTGATCATTGCTCACCACACAACGAAAAGATGCATGTGATGATCATCCCTATGTGTCAAGCAGGCTATAAGCATCTTCTATGAGAAATTAGATGAAACTATTATAATACTCACACAAAGCTTGAGAGAGCACAAGTGGCATATGAGACGAAGAAGCAGCCAACGAAATTGAGGGTCAAGGTTAAGAAGGTTGTCGAGGACAAGTTTTGCCCCAAGCTTGACAGTGTAGCTCCAATCAAGTATCTAAGTAGAAATACAGTTTCCATAGGTTACACGTTGTTGGAAATTTAAGTTCCAGTCAATTTTTTTTCCTTTCATTTACGATTTTTTCTTGGTGAGGTTTTTCTTTGCTTGTGGTGATATTTCAGCAAATATACTTCCATTACATGGGTATGGGACCCTGCATTTTAGTCATCTGAATGAGGTGAAAAATCCACAAAAGATTCTTACATCAGTGTGGATGAGTGCGGGCAAAGAAGTTAGTCTAATATACAAAACTTAGGCTAGCAACTTGAAATATAAGAACACTAACAAGTAAAAGAATAGAGCTAGTTGAGACCATGATATAGAAGAAAAGTTAATAAAGTGTGTCTACAAGAAACTAGGTGGCTACGAGCAAAAAAAAAAACTAAGTGGCTAAGGACTAAAGCGAGGGGTGTAAAAAATTACAAGTTTCAAACTCTTTTTATTAGAAAAGATAAGACATAAACATGGAGTAGGAATCATAGTAAATTCACATCTTAAACATGAGGTGGTAATCGTTCTTAAGAAAGGAGATAGAACATTGGTAATGAAACTTGTAGCCGGGTGAAGTATAATTAATATTATTAGTGTGTATGCACCTCAAATAGAGTTAGATCAAGGATCAAAATGTCGTGTCAAAACGTCCGAAACGTTTCAGAATTTCAACACACCGACACGAAACATGGGTTGAATCCCAAAATTCCAAAGTTAACGTCACTGTGTCGGACCGTTTCAATCGAAACAGGTCGAAACATGTCGAAATAGGTCGAAACAGTATCTAGAACTAAAAATTTATGTGTTTTAATTATAGTGTACACAATAATTTTAATATTAATGAAATAATATTATTTATTAATTTGTAGACACAATTTAAATTAATAAACTAGTATTATAATAATATGTTGCACAAATTAGTATTATAATAATATGTTACACTTAGTATTATTAATTAGTAATTAGTATTATAATAAAATTGTATTATTAATTTGATAATATTCTAATTTAAATGATTTTCGCCTCATGCCAAACCTTTTTTTCCTTCCAATTTAAATTTATTTTTATATAAATGGATGTTAACCAAATAAATATGTTAAATTAATTAACTATTTAGCTTATCTTTATAAATAAATGAATTGTATTTGTATTTCTACATGTTTTCACGTGTTTTCATATTTTTTCTGCGTTTCCATTGTGTTTTCGAAACGTTTCCGTTTTTTAGCTGACCGAAATGGTAATTCGAAACGATATTTCAATCCTTGGGTTAGATGAACACATTAGAACTTAATTTGGGAGAATATGGATGAACCAATAAGAGCAATACCTATTGGAGAAAGATTATAGATAGAGGAGACTTTAATAGCCATAGAGGAATAGATAGGGTTGGATATGAGAAAATGCATCGTGGAGATCGAGTTTTGAGATACGAATGACGATGAAAATTCTATCTTAGATTTTGTTGTAGCCTAATGACCTTATGACTACAAATACATAATTTTTTTTAAAAAAATGAACATTTAATAACTTTTAAAAGTGGATTAAACAAAAGTCAAATAGATTTTTTCCAAACTAGACGAATGGATCATAGATCATGTAAGGACTGCAAAGTCATTCTAGAAGAGAGCTTAACCATACAACATAGGATAATGGTACTCGAGTTATTTATTAAAAAAAAAAAAATAAGACATAAGAAGGAGATTAAATATCCAAGAACTAAATGGTGGAATTTGAAAAATGAAAGGATAGATTTACTTAAGAATAAAATACTAAAAGAAGTGAAAATTTTAGAGGATGAAACTAATGTAATGTGGAATACAATGGTAGAACATAATAATAACAAAAAAGCTTTTGATGTTCTTAGAGAATCATAATGTAATGGACCATTAGTAAGAAAAACATCGTGGTGGAATTTCTAGAGTAAATTGCGGTAAAAGAAAAAATAGAGTACTATAAAACATGATAAAAAAACAAAAAACAAAGGACTTTAAAAATTACAATCTTGTAAATAAAGAAGTAATAAAGCGAGTAAGAGAAGCTACGCACAAAACATAAGATGATCTTTACTCTAATCTAATGATGGAGAGAAAAGTGCATATAAACTTCCTAAATTAAGAGAAAAAAACTAGAGATTTTAATCGTATTAAATGTATTAATAGTGAAGAATTTAGGGTTTTGGTACCAAGCGAAAAAAATTAAAGAAAGGTGGAAGAATTACTTTGAAAAGTTGTTAAATGAAAATCATATAGAGAGCTTAGACATTGAGGACTACAGAAATCAGAGAGATATTAAAGAAAACACATTGTTTCATAGAATTAGGATATCTGTCGTAAATGAGGCATTGAAGAAAATGATGGCATGGAAAGCTTTATAGCCTAATGGTATACCTATTGATGTTTAGAAGTGTCTAGTGGATGTTGGGGGTATCATGGTTAACTAGATTATTTAACCACATTATAATGACTAAGGAAATGGCCAATGAGTGCAAGAAGACTATTTTAATACCTATATACAATAACAAAGAACACAGACGAAGGTGCATAAACTATTGAGATATTAAACTAATAAGTCATTTGGGCCAAAAAGAGTAAGGTTTGAAATAATTGTATTTGAGAATCAGTGTGGATTTACGCATGTGAGATCAACAATGAAAGCTAGACACTTAATTTGGAGATTAATGTAAAGAAATAAGGAGAAAAATAAGGGCATATTTTTATAGACTTAGAACAGACATATGATAGAGTTCCAAAAGAGATATTATGGAGGATATAGAGAAAGAAAATATTATTGTTAGGTATATTGATTTAATTAAAGATATGGATGAAAGGGGTCTATGATGAGCTCCTATGTTGTACGTTACTTGTGGATGATATTTCATTAGTTGATGAAACAAAAGAAGTAATTAATAATAAACTAGAAATATGGTAAGATACTCTAGAATTAAAAATATTTCCAATAAGTATAACTAAAACTGAATATATAGAATGTAATTTTAGTAAAAAGAGGAATTCAAACCAGAAAGTAATAAACATTGAAGATCAAGAGATAACGAAAAGTGAAAACTTCAAATATTTAAGGTCTATTATTCATAGAGAGTATGAGATTGGTAACAATGTTAACTCATACAATTAAAGCAGGATGGACTAAATGGAAGAATGCATCCATTGTATGATGTGAGAGGTATAACCCTTGAATTAAAAGGAAAGACCTATAGAATGGTCATAAGACTCGCTTATGATACTGAGTACTGGACAACTAAAAAACAACACATTCCAAAAAAAAAAATTAACGAAACACGTTTGAAAATTGAGTATGGTGGAAATAAGAATATTAAGATGGATGCATATGAAACTAGAAATAATAGAATGAGTAATGATTATATCTGTGAAAAAATAAAGGTAGCACTTATAGGAGATAAATTAAGAGAAAATCAACTTAGCTAGTTGGAAAAAATTTGTAGACGGCTTACTATGACATCGGTGAGAAAATGATATGATAGCTTTTGATGATAGGCATTCGGGAACAGGAATGTCAGAATCACCTTTAAATGAAATAGTAAAGAAAAATATGATAACTTGCCTTTTAATAAAAAGCATGATCCTTATTAGAGCACAATGGCAAAACCGGATTCCTATAGCCAATCCCAAAAATGTTGGAATAATACTTTGTTGAGTTGAGATATTTCCATTACATACGTGCTTTCATTTTCGAAAAAAAAAATTGATTAGACTTTTCAAACCCAAAAGAATATTTGTTAGACTTCGCATAATAAATCATTCTATAGGTATACAATATACTTGGCTCCAGATATGGTTTTTCAGTTTATTCTATCCTTTAGTTTGGGTTTTGAGTAAATAACATATGACCTAAATGAATGAGTGTTGTTAATTACTTCAACAACTTTTTAGTTTAATTGCTACTTTTTAATTGGTTTATTTTATTCAAAAATAATCTAAACATAGTAGGTAAATTTAAATTTAAAATAGTAAATAGGTGCATATAAGGTTAAATAGTTATTTTACACTTCTAAAATGTTGCCACCCAACATTATGTTACAGCAATAGTTGCACTTCTTGATTCAGAAGCTCTTTCAAAATGCATGTTCATCAAACATTTGATATTCCGGGAAGTCCATCCCAAAGATGCAAATTTACTTTAAAAAGTCGCACCAAACATAGGCATAATATTTGTCACTGTCTCTATTTTCATTCTTACAGGTATGAGTTTTGTTGGTTGAGAGAAGAATGCATTTAATTTCAATAAATTTTTTAAAAGAATAAAAGTGAGTTTAGAATAAAGCACGCATGCAACTATGTTTTTCAATTTGCAATTCTAGCTCTAATTTAAAAGATGCTCAAGGAAAGGTCAATATATACAAGTAATGTTATGTCCTAAGCGTGTTATAATTGATTCCAATCCAATTATCTTTTTAAATTACAAGTGTTAAATTGTTACATGGATTATCACTTCAAATATGCATCTCCTTTCATTGAAGAATAGTAATGTTATAAAAAGTAAAAACATATAGGATCATATTTTCAGCAGCAAGAAGAATGGACAATGCATATGTCCATCAAAGGGTGTCTTGCCTAGAAGTCATACTAGCCTACATTTTTCATTTCTCTTTTTACTTGACCTTGCGCCTTTGTTTGGAAATTGCTTATTGTAATTAACTAATTCCATCAAGTCACAATGTAAATCTCAACTAAATCCATGGTTCATGATACTTCAAAATTTAAGATCCAAAAACTACAAGAATGAAGGAGTTCAAGCTACAAGCCACATCATGAAGACCTCCCAAGATTTTTCAAAACATAGGGAAGGTAATGACCTTAGAGACCTTAAAACCCTTGGTAGTTTTACTTTGGCTCATTAGGTTTTAATCAAATAGATTTAGGATAAATTCGTACATGACTCAGGCTTTTTCATTGAAAATATTTTTGTCACATTGAATCTTATTTTGAAAATATAGATCGAGTAATGGACAAGGATCAAAATCTTGTTTCGGTGTATTGTTTCGGTCACCTAGGAAAAGAAAACGTTTCAATGTGTTTCGAAAACGTTTCGATCTGTTTCGGAAACATAATGAAAAAAATAAAAAATTTAAAAATTATTTTTCTAAAACATTGATTTAAATATATCAAAATATGTTGAATATCTTAAAACATTCCAAAACAATTGAACAAATGAATTGAAATATTATAAAACATATCGAAACATTATGAAATTCCTCGAAATATTAAAATTTTGATTCTATCACTGATTCGTTTCGATCTCCTTGGAAATGGAAACGTTTTGGATGTTTCGACCGTTTCGAAACGATATTTTTATCCTTGGTCATAGGTCATATCTTTGTTAAGAACACCCATTAGTGCTTTAGGAAAGTTTATACCTAGTTTTTCGACTTAAAAATCAATGGGGACTACTCTCTACTTGCTAGCCTTTGACTAGAGCAATCTTCGAAAACTTAGAAAATTTTGAAAGAGACTAAAAAAGTTGGTAGGAGAGATGATTCACTTGGCCGCTCACTGGCCACTCAACTTGTAGACGACTAGAGTGACCTAACCATTACTCGAGTAATCCCTATTCAACTTATGTGGTTTGATCTAGTTTTTTATTCCAGTAATGACCGCCCTCTGACGGCTCAAGCATGAATATTAGTTTTCTTGGGCAAGATTATTCTAATTGTTGGGCTATATATATGGGCAAGCCTTTTTGCCCCTAAGGTAACTCTCTAAAACTTAATAGCTGCCTCTTACATCATATAGAGTCAAGAATAAAACCTAAATCCCTAAATATCAAAAAGGCAATTCTACTTTGATTTATTATACACTTCAAATTGAAATCAAGAAGGAAGAGGGATCTTCTAGAGAACCACCAAAACCCACACCGGTGTGTTGCTACCGAGTAGATCTTGGGAAGAATTCCTTAAAGATTGCTCAAGACCAAGTTGGATAGTGGAGCTCGATTCACTCTAGTAAAGCTATAGCTCAAGACCTCACGATAGGGTAATCTAAAGGGTCAGATTCAAAAGAAAAAACATCTAGTCACAGGTGTTTTGGTTGAGGAATAAGTCTTTGACCTTGTAATCAATTTTGATATCTGGACCGAGATCAATCCCATTGCTATTCAATTTAGGGTTTAAAAAGGGGTTTACAAAGCGTTACTTGACAAATCAATTAATTAATTGGTAATTGTTGGAATTGCGGTTGATACGTCAAAAATTGGTGTAGGTTTCCATGGGAAGTGCCAAAGACCTATTCACACACCCCTCCTCTAGATCGTGCTAGTGTGATTCCATGTGTATAATCATGTCGCAAACGATCGAAATTACACTTCCCCAGCCTTACATGCAGCAGAATCAAATGGAATTGAAATGCTTGAACAAGTCCCTTAGGCGACTCCTGGTGAATGACAATACTCCAAATTTTACAGTTTTGAATATATGCACACACAAGCGCGCATAAATAATATATCTTCGAACTTTAGCAACTCTAACAACTATAACTACATTCATATATGATGATGACTAGAATAAATCCTATATACGAGCTCGGGAGAGGAGGTCAGACAAGGAGGTCAGTTCAGGAGGCCAGACTGGACATCTATAGCTCGGGGGTCCAGACCTTGAGCTCCCCTCAGACAAGACAATAAAGGAAATGTGAAGGAGACAACCGGCTAATAGAAAGCACTCCCAGAAGCGGTAGGAAGCTATAATCAAGGCACAGAATATCAACCGACCAAGATTTTCTCCTAAAATCATGGAGGATCCCATGGATGAAAGCAAAGATCTCGGTGTAGATCCCTTAGAAGATAGGAATTGCACTATAAATACTGTATTATACCTTCATTGCAAGGGACAGAACCATAGACCCGAGAGGCAACCCTAGAGGCTACAGAGCCATGACAAAACCCTAATTTCTTCCATATTGTATGGAATAAGCACTCAGTGATCAATAAAGAAAAAAGAGCGAGAGCCTCCATTGAAGAGTGGACTAGCCGAGCTCCAGGGCCGGTGAACCACTATATTTTTTTCTGTTTACATTCCCCCAGACTCCCCTGAATACTCTACTGCAAATCACGAGAGCCATATAGCTCAGATCCATCTCGATCATCACGGTTTACACGCCCCCTGCTCATCCGCGGTAAAAAAGCATCATCAGTTTAGCGCCGTCTGTGGGAACGACTGTTCTCGTTTTACAAATACGCTGATCTATCAGTGACTGATGGTCTCAACCCGCAACATGAGCCGAGGTCAAACCAATCCGCAGCACATGCAAGATCCACAAGAAGCCACCAATGGCCGACAACCTGAAAACAATCCAGAGACTAATCCCTTCACCGGGGACCCCCCAGCAAATAACGAGTTAGACACCCTCCGCCTTGTCAATCAGCGTCTGCTACAGCAAAACGAGGAGCTGCTAAAACTCTTAAAGTGCCCACAAGAGGCACGACCAGCTCAAAAAGGCCCGAATAATCCTCCTCGAAAGAAACAGTGCCACCTCGACCCCCTCAGAGAGGTCATTGAGGGAGGGGAGAATAGCCAGACCATGGGAAGAGGTCCACAACCGCCTCCTGGGAATGGTCACAACGAAGAGGCACAAAGTCGGAATGATGGAGGGGAAATGAGTGATTTCATCACCTACCAGCAGGAAAGAAGAGAGCAGTACTGGGAACAACGCTTCGAGGACATCAAGCAAGAGCTCAGCCACATGAAGGAGGCTGTAAGAAGCAAGGCTCCTGTCATTATGGATGCCCTGGTGCAGCAGACAGAGTCACCATTCACCACAGGAGTGCTGCATTTTCCTCTCCTACCAAAATTTCGGTTGCCTCAGATTGAGGCCTTCGACGGAACAAAAGACCCTATAGACCATCTAAACACATACAAAAACCAAATGGAGCTGCATGGATATCAGCACCCCGTGCGATGCAAGGCCTTTGCTATCACCCTTAAAGGGTCAGCCTTAACATGGTTCAATAGACTCCCCCCCGCCTCGATCTCTTCCTTCAAAGAGCTCTCAATCTCCTTCGTATCCCACTTCATAGGAGCTCGGATCTACAGAAAGCCGAGCTACCATCTCTTGAATGTAAAGCAAGGGCCAGACGAGAACTTCAGATCATACGTTCAGAGGTTCAACTCCGAATCTTTGAAGGTGGACGTCCCCGATGAAAAATTTGCCATAACCGCCTTCATCGCGGGGCTCGGAATACAATCGAAAGATCTGATGTTTTTCATATCAAAGAACCCTCAAGCAAGTCTAGCCGAGGTGTTAGTCAAAGCAGAAAAGTATATAAATGGAGAAGAAACACTCCTCTCGAAGATAGAGAGTTCTTCATTGCGAAAAGAGGGGAAATGAGGAAAAGAAGAGGGAGAGAAGTCCCAGGAAGGATAAAGAACGAGGCAGGTCTCCAAGGAGAGAGAGATCATTCCCCAAAGAGGAGAGGCAATGTGAGAGATCGTCTGGGGCCCCCACAGCCAGAATTGTAGCCGAGGTACTCCTTTAAATTTGAATAAAACAGCGAGCTTTTGATCAATCCGTATGTAACTTAAAGAAGAGTCATGTAGCTCACGACGAGCTCTTCAGCTCATAAAAAGAAAGCCACGTAGCTCGGGGCAGAGCCAAGTAGCTCAGAAAGAACTCTAAAGTTCATGTAAAAGAGTCATGTAGCTCACGACAAGCTCTTCAACTCATGAAAAGAGCCAAGTAGCTCGCGGTAGAGCCAAGTAGCTCAGAAAGAACTCTTAAGTTCATGAAAAGAGCCAAGTAGCTCACGAAAAGAGCCAAGTAGCTCGTGATAGAGCCACGTAGCTCACAACGAGCTCTTCAGCTCATACAAAGTAGCCAAGAAGCT
>CM042202.1:6537478-6640220 GCA_023539305.1 Ilex asprella | reverse complement strand
AGCTCACAACGAGCTCTTCAGCTCATACAAAGTAGCCAAGAAGCTACCGATGAGCTCTTCAGCTCATGAAAAGAGCCAAGTAGCTCGCGGTAGAGCCAAGTAGCTCAGAAAGAACTCTTAAGTTCATGAAAAGAGCCAAGTAGCTCACGAAAAGAGCCAAGTAGCTCGTGATAGAGCCACGTAGCTCACAACGAGCTCTTCAGCTCATACAAAGTAGCCAAGAAGCTACTGATGAGCTCTTCAGCTCATGAAAAGAGCCAAGTAGCTCGCGGTAGAGCCAAGTAGCTCAGAAAGAACTCTTAAGTTCATGTAAAGGAGCTAAGTAGCTCACGAAGAATTCTTCAGTTCATAAAAAAAGCCAAGTAGCTCACGATAGAGCCATGTAGCTCGCGACGAGCTCTTCAGCTCAGACAAAGTAGCCAAGAAGCTACCGATGAGCTCTATAACTCATGAAACAGCACTGCAGGCAAGAAACTACCGATGAGCTCTACAGTTCATAAAGCATCAAAATAGCCAGAAAACTGCCGATGAGCTCCAGAGCTTACGATAAACTTTTCAGTTCATAAAACGGACTCCATAGCTCACGATGAACTTATCAGTTCATGAAAAGAGTTCTATAGCTCACGATGAACTTTACAGTTCATAAACAAGGTGCACAGCTCAAGACGAGCTCCTCAGTTCACAGAAGCAAGCCGAGGTCGTTGTGTGACTCGGATCAATTTCAGCATAACTCAGCCCTTGCCCAAGCCAGCTTGACCAAGAGTTGGGGGACAACTGATGATGCCTAGAATAAATCCTATATACGAGCTCGGGAGAGGAGGTCAGACAAGGAGGTCAGTTAAGGAGGCCAGACTTGACATCTATAGCTCAGGGGTCCAGACCTTGGACTCCCCTCAGACAAGACAATAAAGGAAATGTGAAGGAGACAACCGACTAATAGAAAGCACTCCCAGAAGCGGTAGAAAGCTATAATCAAGGCACAGAATATCAACCGACCAAGATTTTCTCCTAAAATCATGGAGGATCCCATGGATGAAGGCAAAGATCTCGGTGTAGATCCCTTAGAAGATAGGAATTGCACTATAAATACTGTATTATACCTTCATTGCAAGGGACAGAACCATAGACCCGAGAGGCAACCCTAGAGGCTACAGAGCCATGACAAAATCCTAATTTCTTCCATATTGTATGGAATAAGCACTCAGTGATCAATAAAGAAAAAGGAGCGAGAGCCTCCATTGAAGAGTGAACTAGCCGAGCTCCAGGGCCGGTGAACCACTATATTTCTTTCTGTTCACATTCCCCCAGACTCCCCCGAATACTCTACTGCAAATCACGAGAGCCATATAGCTCAGATCTATCTCGATCATCACGGTTTACACGTCCCCTGCTCATCCGCGGTAAAAAAGCATCATCAATATATATATAAATATATATATATATATATATATATAGATAGTAGCGCGATCATGGAGACTTTGTAGCGCGGCCTCTAGTGACTACTTTTTATGCAGAACGTTAGATCATGATCTAACGATCACTAGTCAAAGATGCTCAAAATTAATTATCAAGACCTACCAAATTAGTTCTTAACTAAATAGGAAATGTCTCTGACTTATTAATTATGATCTAGTGTTATTAGGAAAGTGTTCAGGTTAATATAAAATATTCTAACTCCGGATAAATATTAACAGACAAACACAATGCCCCGGATAGTTTTTATCTTTACCCATCTAATTTATTATACCCGTTTGGGTTTAAAAAAACTAAAAATACCTGGATCAAACACATCTCCTCTCACGTTGATCTCCTTCCAATTACAACTCTTACATTCAATCTAACTCAAAACCTCCTCTTATGTCTATCTCATACCGAAGGCACAAAAGTTCGTAGCAGTGCGGCAGTTGTGCTACCCTTGCCGTCTATCCATTAACCGAGGTAATTTCTTGCATAATGATTCAGCCCTTGCTTTCACACCCAAGTACATGCATATCCAGTAGCACTTAGGTGTTTTAAATAGTTTAATTAAATTGTTCATTTGATTGCTTAGTTGGTTAAATAATTGGTTGTTAAAGGCTTTGTTGATGTGGCTGGCTTCTAGGTTAAAAGTCCAAAAGTGGTAGTATAGATGAGTGATGTTTAGCAGATTGATTCAATAAGCCAAATGCATGTCATTTTTTTTAATGCTGACAATCAATTATATAACTGTTTTTATTTTCTGGTGGCCAATTTATTGGGTAATTATACTGTATAAGTTCAACAAGTTGTTGCACAAGTGTGGAAAAATTGACGTAGCGACAAATAAGGAATGGATCAAAATCATAACTTCTGTGCGTGCAGATGTAAAACCATTTTTTACTAAAGAATTCAATTATATTGATGAAGCATTTACTTTTTACAATGCCTATGAGAGGATTTGTGGATTTAATGTTCGTAAAGGCACTCAACGTTTTTCCACAAAGGAACCTGCTTCAATATGGCAAATCTTCTTGTGCTCTAAAGAAGGACACCGGGATGACAAACGCGACAAGAAAAAGAAAGCAATAACTTGTGTGGGTTGTGAAGCTAAAATATAAGTACGAAAAAAGAAAGAATCAAGTACTTATTATGCACAAAGTTCATCGAAGTACAGAACCATGCGATGATGACACCATCTAAAGTTTATTTAGCTTGCTCACAAAATTACATGGATAAGGGGGCAAGGCAATTAATTAAGAAGTGGAGTGAATCTAGTTTAGGCACACCAAATATTATGAGCATTCTTTCACATGATGCAGGTGGAATTCTTGGAATTGGATTTGATGAAGACCAATGCAGGAGCTACATTCAGAAACTTAAGAAGCACGCATATGGCAATGACGGACAGTCTCTCATAAATTATTTCATTGAAATGCAAAAATAAAATCTTTTTTTTTTACTATGACTTTCAGATTGATAAAGAGAGGCATCTTTGCAATTGTGTTTGGGTGGATGCTCAAGCAAGAATAGATTACTCCTACCTTGGCAATGTAGTTGTTTTTGACTCTACTTATAAAACTAACAAGTACATGATGCCATTTGTGCCATTCACTGGTGTCAATCATCATAAGGAGTCAATTTTATTTGTTGTGCACTACTAGTAGCTGAGATAGAAGATTCTTTTGAGTGGCTATTTAAAACTTGGCTTAAAAGAAATGAGTGGACAAATCCCAAGAGCAATAATCAATGATCAAGACCCAGCTACGGGAGCAAGGATAGCTAAAGTTTTTCCAAATGCATATCACAGGTTATGCATGCGCCATATATTGCAGAAGGTTCCAGATAAATTGAGAGTAGTATCCAGGCAATACCCTTCTTTTAAGAAAGACTTTAATGATCGTATACATGGTACTGATACAATGGAAGATTTTGAGTCTCTATGGAGCAACTTGTTTGAGAAGTACACAATTAAAGACTATGATTGGCTATGTTAAATCTATGACATTCATGATTGGTGGTTACCTGTATTTTTCAAGTTAGTTTTCTTTGCTGGAATGCTGACTACTCAATTTTGATTGTATGTCCATTTACACACAACATTAAGTGAGTTACTGAAACTTATAAGGGCAATGGTCATGAAGGTAAGATTTGGTCAATTACGTATAATAAATCTATAGAAAAAGAAATTTGTTCATACCATAAATTGGAATTCAGAGGGATTCTTTGCTGGCATATATTTTCGTTGTTTGTCAAATTATGTGTGACAAAGTGTCCCAAGCACTACATTTTGAAGGATGGTCTAGGAATGCAAAAGTGATGGTACATGATGGTCCTGGAGTTGAAATTAGATCTGATTTGCCAAAAAGTATTACTGAGAGTTTTAGCGATCTTGCAAATAAATGTACACAAGCAAGAGCACTGTTCCAGAGATCATAAGAATTTGCCAGAGAAAATATGCAAAAATTGCATGCAAGTATCAGTGCAATAATTGAGGAGGAAGCTTCCATGAGTTGTACAGCTGAAATAAATTTGAATGCCAGTGACGAGTCTATACCGAATCATAACACTCAGGTCAAAGTGTGTGCTACTCAAAAAGTACATACAAAAGGATGCAGGAAAAGAAACAAATCAAGCAAAAAAGAGCAAAGAACTATGCAAAGGACATGCCATACCTGTTGTGTACTTGGTCACAACATACGCATTAGCCCTAATGCAAAGGCAGGGTAATACCCACTAACCATAATGTTGTTCATGTTCTATTCTGGTATTTATTTGTTGCAATACATGTTTATAATTTTTTTTTGGTTTTAATTTATTGCAGGGACAATGAATACATTTGAATCAATTATATGCATTATCAACGGCCAGCTATCACTGGGTATAGAATATAAGGACACTATAAATGGTTCAGAGCATAAGCTTTAAAAGTTATTGATTTCATTTAACCAGAGTTATAGAGTTCACTAACATAATATATCCTATTTGTTTATTTTTTTAACAGGACATAAAGGACCATATCACTAAGGAGATAATTGATTTATCTCTTGGTTATTACAGACCAACTAAAGAATAGGATTAGTTGTGGTTCTAGAATCTAGAAGAAGGTGTTGGGCATTTTAACTTGTCTATAACAATGTTAGAATTTTTTACCGAAAAATTTGTGCATAGTTTTGGATGCAATAGCTTTCAATGGGTAGTGGTTCTAAAAAAAATTCAAGTTCAGTTCATAGCGTTGGTACAATTTGGGATTTTAATAGCACAACAAATCAAAAAAAAAAAATCTCTTCAACTGCTTTAGATGAAAGTACTAGATTACTTTTTCAGATTTTGTGTGTGTTCAATTTGCAGCAGGAACATTTTTTTTTTTTTTTGAACTAGAGCATGAACAAATCAATCTCATATTGGGTTTCACAATAAAAGGATGATGGCAATGCATTCTGATAAGCAATCCTAATTTTAATCTAACTTTGCCACTTAGATGCATTAGCGTTGTCAGTCTTCTAGGATAAATTAAAATGAATCATATAATAAATACAACAGAATTTAAAAATAAATATTAATTCTTCATTCTAAGATCTATTCATGTTTAATATAAACCAAGAAACCCTAGATCTATAGTGAAGATTAAGGGTTATCAGTTACCTCTTGAAGCGTACTTTTAACAATCTTCAAGTTTTCTCAAAAAATTAAAATCTTCAAATCTGAATTTGATCTTTACCCCAGTTAACTCTTAATTGATTTTCTCTCTTTCATCCTTTAGTTTTCAATCAATTCTATTCTGTATAATCCTATAGGTTCAAGGATACGCGATTGTAGGCATTTGATACTAACTACAACTAGCATCTCAGATTAGAACTCTTTCTAATTTAGCATAAATTAAAACTCTTCTAATTATCCATTTATGAAGAATAATTAATATATTTATATTAATTTTGTTCTTCGGGTTTCTACTAATTATGAGTGACACCTAACAGCATATCATGATCAACCTCCAGGTAGCACGAAGTAGATAAAGAATTCATTCAGTCTATAATTGTCATGCAATTCAATTCTTGTATCACACAATACCCAAATTGAATTACTAGGGTATGAACTTATTGTCAAACTCCTAACTCAATCTTAAGTGTTCAAGCTTAGGACTATGACTCTTAATGATCAATTGGTGTTAAGTGTAAAAGATTAACATAGTATATTGAAAAGAAACCAAAAGGTCAAAAGCTTAACCTAGTTCTCATATATCATTGTATTTATAGTTAACTTATAATAACAAGAATTACACATACTACCCTAACACTATTAATAATTTACACATATTACCCTAATACTCTTAACAATTGGAAACCCTTTTTTTCTAACTGTCATGTTGTCTTGGTCAAAAACTCCTTGAGTCATATCCTCGAAGATCATATAGGACATTCTCCATTTATTTATTAAGGGTGATAGATTTTATATTGTACACTCATAAGTCTCTATACATGTCTAACTATGTCCAATAATACATATCAAAGTTACATGGTTAGTACATGAATATGTTGTATAGATAAAACATAGAAGTCCATGCACAAAACATATATAATGCCTCAAGTCCAAGGATTTATTGCATGACTATAACTTTAAGATTTAACATTAACAAATAATAAGTATGCAAAACTTCATATGATTAATCCTACGTTAGTTAATATTCACATTCAACATACTTGTTCTCCAACAAGCACCCATACAACTGCTTCAGTATCCCTACACCATAGTTGTTAGTATCGTACGATACGCGATACGTATCATACGATACGTTACGCCATAGACCTAAAACGATACGGATCATAGTTATGTATCGTTTTTGCGTTGTATCGCCCGATGCACGATACGTATCGATACGATACGTGTAAAAGTTATTTTTTTTTACGACGTCGTTTTATGTCAATTCAAACATATCATATCTTCTTTTTTTGTGAAAATATATACAAAAATATATACGTTTAAAAATAGTATACATATCATTTTTTTTAAGACGTCGTTTTATACAAAAATATATATATTTGTATAAAAATTCTGAATCTTGATTAATTTTAATTTTGCAAAACAGTGGCATCACCAACATCCTATTTTCATAAACTGTTTGAATTAGTGAACTATAGTTGTGAACATTGCATTATAATATTAGTAAATTATGTTGATGATTTGAATAGTTTGTGGAATATTAATAAAATGTTATGTTTTTATGAGTGTATGATTTTTTTTCAAAGGTATATATTTTTTTTATTATTTATTTAAATTTATACCGTATCTTACGATACACGATACGATACATTATTTTTAAAAAACGATACGTCTTTCGATACACGATTTGATAACTACGCCCTACACTAGTGATTTGGATGAGTTACCTCATATCACATATGAGT
Organism: Ilex asprella; assembly: GCA_023539305.1. NCBI lineage: Eukaryota > Viridiplantae > Streptophyta > Magnoliopsida > Aquifoliales > Aquifoliaceae > Ilex > Ilex asprella. The sequence goes on along the minus strand of CM042202.1, from coordinate 6,633,360 downwards.
AAACATAGTGTTTGCTAGTTTATCCAAATTACAAAGCACCCACATAGTAATCATATGACTAGGAACATTTAAGAGTTAAATACGAAGAAGTATGTCTCATCTTCTCAAATACCTTGAGAAACTATCTTCTTAACTTATACTATATGAACTTTATCATGCATGTTAAAATGAAATTAACCGTAACATGATAAATTAATTTGCCTTTTTATTTAATTAAGTAATGAATATTGTTAGTACAACCCCAAAACATCATCTATATGATTAGTCTTAAAGCATACTACTAACATAAATTGGGTTGATTTGAAACTAAAGATAGAAAGATAAAGAGGACAAAGAATAAGTAAAACCCACCTATGAGTGATGTACCCAAGGATCGAAATTTTGTTTCGAAGTACCGTTTCGGTGAGCTAAAAAACGGAAACATTTCGGAAACGCAATGGAAACGCAAAAAAAATATGGAAACGAGTGAAAACACAAATACAATCCATTAATCTATAAAGATAAGCTAAATAATTGATTAATTCAACATATTTATTAGATTAACATCCATTTATACAAGAATAAATTTAAATTAGAGAGAATAAAAGGCTTGACATGAGGCGAAAATCACTTAAATATAATTACGTAGGGTATTAAATATAATTACAATGGGTATTAAATGTAATTACAATAAGGTATTAAATGTAATTGCAATGGGTATTAAATGTAATTACAGTAAGTATTAAATATAATCATATAAGATATTACATATAATGGGTATTAAATATAATTACAATAAGGCATTAAATATAATTACAATGGCTTACTAAATGTAATTACAGAGGTTATTAAATATAATTGTAATTGTTATTAAATGTAATTACAATATGGTATTAAATATAATTACAGTGACGTATTAAATGTAATTACAATAAGGTATTAAATATAATTACAGTGGCTTGTTAAATGTAATTACAGAGGGTATTAAATATAATTGTAATGGTTATTAAATGTAATTACAATAAGGTATTAAATATAATTACAGTGGCGTATTAAATGTAATTACGTAGGGTATTAAATATAATTACAATGAGTATTAAATATAATTACAATAAGGTATTAACTATAATTACAGTGGGGTATTAAATGTAATTATTTATATGGGGTATTAAATATAATTACAGTGAATTTTAAATGTAATTATGATGAGTATTAAATATAATTATAGTAGGTATTAAATATAATTACAATAGGGTATTAAATATAATTATAGTAGGGTATTATATGTAATTTTTCATGCTCTATATATATGGCAATACAGTCAACCACACAGAATAAAGTCTGATCAAACAAAAAAAAACAAACACAGACGAACAGAGAGACGATCGCAATGGGCTATGCCGGAGAGAGAGAAAGAGAGAGAAGAAGAAGAGAACATACCGTTGACGATGGACCAGTGCTGGCTCGTGGTCGCAACGATGAAGACTCTCAAGCCCTAGATCTGCTTGAATAATGGCTGGATCTGCTCAAATCTGGAGTGAAGCAGTTCAGTTCCACTAATTTCTTCAATTTCTGATCTATATTTCTCTGTGTGTGGTGCCTTTCTCTCCCTTTTCTCTCTGTTTTTTTTTGCTTAAAAGACGTGGAGTGAAGACTGATGATATCTGACTTCTTTTCCCCCCATTTTTTTTTGGCTTGGAGCTGTGAACGAATCTTTCCAATGTGAACAAATCTGCTTTTTTGAACCTCTCTTTTTTCTTTTGATTTTGGTCTGGAGTAAACGAATCTTTTACTGTTTCGTCGAAACTGTACTGTTTCGACCGAAACGGTCTGAAACAGTGTCGTTTCGACCAAAACACTGGAATTTAGGGATTCAACTACTGTTTCGTGCCGGAGTGTTGAAATTCCGAAACGTTTCGAACGTTTCGACACAAGATTTAGATCCTTGGATGTACCTCAATTGAACTCACATAATGGGTCAACCCGTCTGACATATTGTAAAAAGTGTCAAAATATTTATATATTAATGTTAAAAAATTTGAGTTTCACAAAACTAAATTGACTTTCCTAATAAGACAAGATCACAATCAATAAGTCAGAGACATTTCCTATTTAGTTAAGAACTAAAGTCGGTAGGTCTTGATAATTAATTTTGGTAGGTCTATTTACATATATATAAAAATACTCTCTCTCTCACTCTATATATATATATATATATATATATATATATATATAAGTTGAAAAAGTTCCAACAGTATGTCTGGAAAAGAAGCATGAATAGCATGATTGAAAGTATAATTATATATAAGGAAACTCAAGAAGCACAAAAAGATTATCTGTGGACAATTCAGATTTTGAATGTATGGTCAACTTTTGAGGTACCATGCTTAACAAGAAATATAAAAATGATGCCCCTAAAACTACTAATAATCAGTCATTGAAGGATTCTAATGCATTCTTCAAAATCAGTCCACATAAATGGAAGACAACAGCTGGCTGACCAATCTAACCCACAAAAAGAAGAGTGTACAACTTGCCAGAAACTTACATGCACAGTTTGCATTTGCTGTAGGTCTGCAAGTGCTTTTTGCCTAGACTGCAGCAAGGAAAGAAAGATTTAAGCAAACTTTGGTTATAACTTACTACTGAACATGTCAAGCACATGTAAGAATTTAAAGGTAAATTTTCAAATCTTGTACATAACTACTAACATGAAAATTGTTACTTCATCCTCTATTCTGCATAGAAAAAGTTAATTTTGTAAAGAAAATGGATGACCTCGTGAGATTTGTCAGCAAGTAAAAACTAGTAGCACGCTTCATTTTCTGCCAACAAACAATACAACTAAATAAATAAAATAAAAGCTGAGTGCCTCATTTATTTTTATAACAGTATTCACAAACTTAACAGCAATGAGAAGTTCTGAGGAGAGATCCAAAAAGCTGCTGATAATGATGACTGATCCTCCCACATATATCTCTCAACATCAGCAACAAACTGAACCTCAACGAGTGCGCGCTCTTACACCATCAAATCATAAGTCTAGAGACATCAATACATATGCGGCAATAAGCACCATTAACATTGTCATTAAAATGACCACTTATCCAACAACACTATGATCCAGAAGAAAAGATACCTACATTATAACTGAAACCATGGGCACAGACTGCTAATATCTCAACAAGTCAAATTCACCTGACTCAGATGGGTAACACCATTTAATCTGAATCCAAATTTGTCACTTTTCTTACACTAAGGTTAAGAAGGGCACAGCATACTTGCTACAATCCAGGCTTGAGCTAAACAAAGTGCACTTCTTCTATGAGGATTCTCCCTGACAATTGAGAACTGTTTTTGAAGTGAAGCCCTAGGTTCAAAACATAAAAAGGTAGAGAAGGTTTGAGCTAAACAATTTAATTGTACAACATAAGTGAATGGAGAGAGAGAGCCCAAATACGAAGAGTAGGACAATTCCCACCTCCAAAATATCCATTCCCACCCCCATTAAACTCTCTAGTTTAAGATAATAAGTCCAATCCATTCTACACCCAATCCGTCAGCCACTAATATCACCTCAATCATATAACTAAACCCTTAGTGCTTAAGCTTACCCCAACGTACTACCAATCAATATGTTAAATTTATTATTCCCAACCAATCAATCAGGGTGGAGCAATATGGGAAAGTGGGCAGTTGTCCCACACTAAATTTTTAGAATTAGTCCATATATGTATTGATTTACAAAAAGAACTATGATTCATTTATTATTTTCCCCCTCAAGTTCTTGAAAATTTGTGCACCGTTCCTAATAATTTTTGTTTCTGGTGAGTTAGTGGTCCACCGGCCACCTGAACTTATACATATCACAAACAATACCTTAACTATTTAATGCAATTCCTTTTTTTTTTAAATTAGAGTACAGCTGTCGATTCTGTTTTGGTAAATTAGTAGTTTGTAACCTAGAAACACGCAAATAGATACAAATGGTAATTTATCAACACGATCAAAAAGTAAATTGCTGAGAAATTCTATCATTAAAATGATCAACTATAGACGATTCTTAAAATTTAACATTCCCGTCATGTTCAAATTTACTATTAAAGAGTTGTTACTTGTGTGCTCATATTTTGTTATTGCTGAATTGAATTTTTTTTATTTTTAAAATAATTAATTTTTGATCTTATTATATTTCTCCTAATTCAACTAATGAATTTTTTAACACGAACATAACACCTCATTAAGTCCATTCATTCATATTTTTGCCCCCTCAAAGATGGAATCCTTGCTCCGCTCCTGCAACCAATTGGTATTTTCTGACTGTTTTCATTGATCATGTCATGCTTCTGACAAAACTTGAATGTTATTAGGATTTAAATAAACAAAGCTATTAGAATTGGACCTACAGTGTGATGGTGCAGTAGATTACTTTGGATGCATCACCTCAGATATAATGAACACATGTCTGCTCAGTAACAGGATGCAAATCCTATTGACTTCCATATTATTAAAGGAGTGGCAGGGAGACTAATGTTATCCGCACGGTAACAGGATGCAAATCCTTTTGATTTTTACTTCATTGTGGATTTAGTCTCACTCATGTCTTGGCTTAATGATTTACATTTGGATTGTAGGTCACCTCATAAAATAAGTTGGGCAATGATTCTTCAGGTAGTTTCTCTTGCAAGTCTTTTTTTGAATCATTGATTGATGTAGATTCGTGTCTACTTTCTGTTCCATCCTTAATGATATGGCTAAGGTGTCTATTAAAGTGAAAATTTATGCATGGACTATTGCTTATAGGAGGGTAATACCAATGACAAACTTCAAAGGAGAAGGCATCATGCTTGTCTTTCTCCACAGTAAGACATAGGATTCCCACCTTTAAGATTTGTAGGTAAACTGAAGTCCAAATGATTGGAGAGGAAAAAGAAAAGGTCATATAGGCAATTGAAGTACTATGAACACAAAACAAGATATATATGAGGAAAAATCAATGACAACGAAGAATCTTCGAACCACACATCCTCCGAAAAGCGAGTATGCTCACCATTACCCACAACAGCTAATAAGATATTTTGAGGAAACGATGATAAAACCTAAGAAATGAAGTTCCATGGGTAACAGAATGTTCACATTAGAGTCCCATTCATTAGCCCATCTAACCAAATTTGCTTTGTAACAGAAACACAAAGTGAATTTTTTTTTTTTTGGCAAGCAACACAAAGTGAAATTTACTCCAAAGGAAATCTCCATAACCAATTTCCAGTAAGGGACACATTTCTAGCAATCAAACTCCCCAAACCCCTACCACCTTTATCTCTACATCGAGGAACCAAATCCCATTTTGACAGATGATCTGGCTTCAGTTCCCACTTACCTACCAAATAAATTCTCTCATCAAATTTCCAATTCTACATGAACTTTAGTTAATGTTTCAAAACATCAAATTATGTTGATGGAAAGCAATATTAACCGAACATAACTGTGATTAAAAAATACTGCTTGACCAATCAAACTAATTTTTTTAGCAGTAAATGGCCATTTAATTTTTCAGAGCGCCCGCACAAGGAGGTGCAACTCACTTGCAAAAACAAAAATTGTGTTCAGGAATATTGGCTAGATATATATTTATTATTTCCATGCACGATCGACTACAAATTGATGTTGATCCAAGAAAATGTAAGGCAAAAAAAATTAACCTACCGATTGGTTGGTAGCCCATCTCTCGTAATAATGAGTATATCTTTCTAAAGAATTCTTGGCCATCTCTCTTCGTTTCTCAGTTTCATCATACTGTAAATATGGAACATATTTGATACATAAAGTGAGTAGGTCAAAATATAATGCCATGAATGCAATTTCAGCTGCATGCAGGGAAAATGTCAAACTTAAAGAGCAATGTAAAGACTAGAGGATATTACCACTCCCTCTTGTTTTGCTGCCTCATAACGGTTGCATGCATAAAAACCACCTGTTCTCTCACCATGATCTGACCATGCACCAAGGCAGAGCCTGCAAGCATAAAATAACAGATGACATGCATTATGAAGAATTAATGAAAATAACTATAGAGAACTTATTCCTGAGACCAAAGGAGAAAGACTAATTACTACAAAGAGAAACAGAGACATGGCACTGAATAAGAAGCATAAGTGACTCGAAAATACGTACAGATAGATTTAACAATCTTTTTAGTAAGGAGCTTATCTACTAAAATTTCTGACATAGAAGTGATGTGCTGAGAACTAAAAAGCAGATAATGGAAACTGACAAAAGTAGATAAGTACACTCATTCAGAGTAAAATTAAATTGACTTACCAGCAAAACTCGAATTTACAAGGTGGTGTGCATGTAATATGCATACAACCTTGGTTCTTCTCGATTGGCCGCTTGCACTTTGGACAAGGCTTGGAATTAGCTAATATCCTGAATTGCCATGACAATAATACAATTTAGCGAGACACACTATATAAAAAATCAATTATTGCAAATTATAAAATATCTAGTGAACCAATTACAATATTCAGATCGTGTTTAGCATAGCTTAAAAAAAAGTGTTTTTTATAATTTTTGACTTATCATAGGTACTTTTAACAAAAAATAGTGTTTGGATAATTTTTTTGAAAACACTTACATAAGTTATTAAGATAAGTAAAAAAAAATTAATGTTTAATTCTGATAAATGTTTTGAAATAAAACACTTTCGTCTCACCCTCACTCCCCCCCCCCCGATCTTCGCACCCTCACTCCCCCAATCTCTCCCAATATCGTTGGAACTATGTCAATATGTAGCGACCACCGAATACCAATGACCACACTTTTTCTATTATGTCGACGACCATTAACAACGCAGGAGAATTCCATTTACGACAGCCGGAGCAGCCGTCTCTCCCACCTGTCGTTGATATGAAATCTGATGTAGCAATGCATGGTGAACATATCATTTCCTTGATGGAGGTGGATACAACAGCATTCACAAAGATATCTTTTGTTGGTTTATATTATGGTGTTTACTTTTTATTGTTTGGTTTCAGATTTTCTTTTTGCTTCAATGATCAAATCATCATTGCAGAAGATGATCGCATTCTATCAAAGCAAGGCAGTCAATTTGTGCTGTTTAAAGGTATTTATGATTTTTTTATGCTTGTTAATTTCAGCTAATGAAATAAAGTTTCTATTAACAGTAGTAGTATATTCACTTAGTAAGCACAAGATTGGTAGATGACAAATGCATGGAGAGTGAACAACTATATATGCATAAGCTCTTTGAATTTGATCATGAACCACTTAATATTGGGCCAAGTGGTTGGAATTACAACCTGACATGCAATAAACTATGATAGGTGATTATTGAATGAAAGTTTTTTCCCGAATCATCTACCAATGAATATGCATGTAAAGTGTTTGATAAAATGAGCTCCCAATCTATGGATTTTTAATACTGGATGTGGAGAGTGGTTGCAAGTATTCATGAACTTATACCATTCCTCAATCCTTTCTCCATTTTCTAATATGAACTCAGAAAGATTTTCCTTTTTCTGTGGAATGCATCAGGGTAATATTTCCATCAAAGAGTAGAAGCTTACACATGGGTGATGAAGAAATACATTTTCTGGTTGTGTAGTATATAATTCATATTGTGCCTATTATTAAAATAAAAAAACCTGCTGTAATCTTCGAATTTTGAACTATGACTTCCATTTTAATACTCTTTTCTTTATGGACATGGGTATGGTGCATTATTGTTTTCGTATCACCTTCATTATCGGTCTTGCAACCCCAACAAGCAATTTCCTTCATTTTTCCTATCCAAATAGGTGAGGAATTTTCTTATCTTCGTCTATTGCCGGAAGTTTCCCACATTCAAAATGCTTATGGGATACAACATACAAGTATACAACCCTCATTACTAAGACTTAGATTTTGCTTGTAAAAATAATGTTGTATTCAAGGATTGAAATATCTTTTCCAAGTACTGTTTTGGTCCACTCGAAAATGGAAACGTTTTAGAAACGCAATGGAAACACATAACAATCAATATATTTATAAAGATACGCTTAATAATTGGTTAATTAAGCATGTTTCATGGGTTAATGTCCATTTATACAAGATAACATCAAGTTGGAGGGGGAAAAAGGTTTGACACGAGGCGGTATTCACTTCAATTAATTTTAAACAATTAATTTTCATAAAACAAACACATTTTTACATGTATATATGAGCATTTTAAATTAAATATGACATCTGTAACACTTTTAAATTAAAATGAGTACAAATTTATTATTTGCATACTATTATAATACTAAATTATTAATTTAAATTGTGTCATCAAATTACTAATTAATATTATTTCATTAATATTAAAAATATTGCATGAATAATTTTTACAAACATAAATACTTAATTTTAGATATTAAATATACCATAAATTAATTACAGTTTATTTTGATAAGTTAATTAACAATAATAAGCTATTTATTAATTATAGAGGCTATTAACAATTATACAGGAAAATAGGGAGGCTGAAATGACATTAATGTTAATTAAAACAAAATAAAAAAGGGGGAGGCAAAAAATAACGATAAAAGAAAAAAAAATATAAAGGATAAGATAGATGTGGTGCATCAATCTCAACAAAAGAGAGAAAAGAGAAAGAGAGGAGACCACATTCGATCGAGAGTCTACAACTCACGACGTCAGAATGAGGACAGAGAGAGAAGAAGAAAAAGATCTCCAGGCAACTGAACTCCAACAGCAAAGGACTAAAGAGATAAGGGACATACCTAGAGGTGATCTAGCTCGTGTGATTGAAGGAGGCCTAGATCTACTCAGATCTGATCTCAGGAAATAAGTTATTGAACTCCTCTCCTTCAATTTCTTCTGAGTGTGTTCTATATTTATGTATTTATCTCTCTCTTCGACTATGCCTCTCTCTCCCTTGGATAAAATCTGAATACTCTTCTCTCTGTCTTTCCCCTTTTTTTGTTGGCTTGGTGTTGGAGGACCTGTGATTTCTAAGAAGAATCTAAAAATTTTATTGGATTTCTACCACTGTTTCGGTCAAAATGTCATTGTTTCAACCAAAACAGGCCAAAACAATGACGTTTCCCTTGAAACAATAGAATTTTGAGATTTCACTCATGTTTCATGTCAGTGTGTTAAAAATCTAAAACGTTTCAAATCAACACAAGATTTCGATCCTTGGTTGTAGTAGTCAATAGAAACACAAACCTCTTCCCCTTTGTTACCTCTTACCTATGTGGGAATTGAGCATTTTGTGGAGCTTGATGGTTAGCATTGAAATTATGATGCTTACTTTTTCACATTGTTAATTTTGGTTTTTTGAAGGTTCTTGTCATTTTCATCGTATTGTAAGCTTGCGTTGCATATGCATTTTAATTTAAGCATAAACTCATTGCATAGAAGGAAGTGATTTCCTATAGTGAACTCAAATGTGGCCTCAAAAAAAAACTCTTTATCTTACATTGAGATTGTTTTTTAATAAATGGAATTTTAATAATGACAACCTTCCTCAATTCTTTCACCGCCCATAACACAGTTGCAAGACTCAATATAGAGCAAACCAAAGTATCCACATCAATGCATAGGTGGTTTTTTTTTGGGTCCTCTATCCGATTTTTTGTTGAGCCTTTTTGTTTAGCCAATTTTAAATAAGGGGTCTCATCTCCTTACTCGTTTCAATTAATGCCGCCATTAACATCCCTCTTAAGTGGGTCATAAATAAGAAGTGTCAACAATATCCAATAAGTTAATAGATTTTGTCAAATTATTTGAACTATAAATTTGATCTTAAATTTAGTCACTTCAATATTTAGGTTCAATAGTATCCGACTGGAAAAGGGAGCAACTTTGATTCCATAGCTCACATTCTTAGGCATTCTCTTTGCACGAAACAAGTAGAGAGCTAGAGAAGGAGGGCATGGGTACAAGTTTTGTTTTAATATTGGTCTTTTTTTTTTTTTAGGGGGGGGGGCTTGTTGTAGAGATTATATGCGTTCCATCTTGAATAGCTTGAAAGTCTAAAGACTCACTATAGTATTACATGAAATCTATATTGTATTTATTTGTCAATCTTCTGAGAAATGTAGTCTGTGTAGGCTTTATGAATTGAATATATTGATGTGTACATAGCTTGTATGGGGTTTGAGTCAAATTCTAGTTCTTTTTATTGCAACTGAAGGCAATCGAAGCAAGCTCAATTGTAGTATCTAGAGAATCATCTCCAATTGGAACAACAATGAGGATGAATGTAGTCAGAGCCATGTCCTACGCGTGGAGTATCTCATTGATTTCACTATGATGCTAAATTTTGTAATGGATATATTGATTGATATGTTGCAATCAAAATTTTATTTGAATTGATTGTATTCATTAATTTGAAAATCTATCTTGTTTTTCTTGATTTATGTTTTTAGTTGAAATCGGAGAAATGAAAAAATGTCAATTTGTTGCTACAACATATTTGCGACATGTACTGCCGTCCTAAAAATAGTTGTGACCGGATTTGCCGTCATAGGTACTTTTTGAGGCATCACTTATCCACCTATATTTTGAATCTCCACAAACACAAAATATTAGCGTCATTTAGTATGACGAAGTTACCATGAATCAGCACGCAACAAATAAATCATAAAGAAAACACAGGAAAATAGGAGGAATTTGTAATCACACCTGATGTAATCCAGCTCTCAAATTTTTCATTCAACAAGAAGTGGATGAACCTATACCACAACACATTTTTTGACTGTGTCATCTATACAAGCCTATTCCTAGCGCACAATGTTTTAGAGTATATTGTTTACTGCAATCATGTTCCCCTTCCATGTGCTGGGTTTAATGAGAAAAAATAAAAAAGCCTCAAGCAGGAGAAACATCTCAAGTCAGCATCCTGTCTTCCCTGTAATATAACGGGTTTGATGAAAAATGGCAGAAGATTTAAAGGTAAGGAAAAAAAATAAAAATCCTAGAACTAAATTAATGTGATGTATATTTGCATTACACAGAAATGCACACGAGTAAATGTAACTTACCGAAAAAAAAAAAAACCATCTAAAGAAGACGAAATCACACCGCAAATCCTTTTTTTTTTGCTTCAAAATAAGGCCGCAACTCAAAAACAACAATCCGTGCACATGCATGATAATAAAAACCATCTGAAATTTAAAATAATAAAAACCAAAATGCTTAGTGAACATGCTATATGTTGAGAGTATTGCTATTATGGTGTTACTATTTTATTTTGTTGTAATAAGTATACCTTTCTAAGGGTATACTAGTCTTTCATGTTTTCTTAGAGTAACTATAAATGTAAGTTGAGAATCAGAGATAGGGTATGTTCTCTACTTCTCTACCTGTTCTCATATTTTTATTCCAATTAGATATGACTTAAACTTAACATGGTATCAGAGTAAGGTTTTCTAACTTGATCAGAATTTCATATTATTATTTTTTTCAACCTAAATTTCTTCTCGCTATCAATTCTTTTCTACCTCCCTCTTTTCTTTTTAATCCTCTCCTCGCATTCCTTTTCTTCTGTGATCTATGTGAAACTCACGGTCACTGGTATCTAGGGTTTCAGCCCTCCTATGAGCGACCAGTGATTGTGGGTGTAAATCGTTTGTGCAATTGCTGTTTGTTTGGTGCCCATTGTTGATATCGTTGATTGTGGGATGTTTATCTCAGTATTTGGTTGCCATCACATGCTATGGTTGATTCCTCCCTCGTCGGTGGTGGTTTTTGGCTATGGTAGTTGTCATCGGCTTAGTTGAATGGTTGTTGGCGTCGTCGTTCTGGTGTGGCTGCTGGGATTAGGGTTTCGCAGAGCAGTGTCCGTGAAGATGATAAAACCCATCTGTCTACAGGTCATATTTTGGGTTATGGGATCTAGGTCCAGTACAAGCCCAATATTTGAAAAAAAAAAGAGGTCCCCCTCAATCAAAGCCCAATCAGCGATCTAGCCCAATCAGAAAGTCAGCCCACTGTCCAGCCTGATCTGTGTTCGACTCAGTCCACTGTGCTGCAGTCCACTCAGAAATCCAGCCCAGGTTAGCATATTCACCAGTTCAGACCGGTTCCCATCCAGTTCTGACCCTTTTCTTCAAGTTTCAGACCCATTCACATGTCCCTCTCCCACATCTTCCTATTTCTCCTCTGTCCAGGCCAGTTCAGCTATTGCTGTGAGTTTTTGGGACCATATCTGAGAAAAATGCTTCCAGGTCAGTGCCTCTACAGGTTGATTCATCAAGTTTCAGTACTGGTTCATCATTCTTCTTGGGCGGCTCAGTTCTGTTCAACGCTTGGAGACAGATTTCTCCTATTTTAGTAATATTTCAGCCTTTTTTTTGGCTCAAATTCAGCCCCATTTGCTCCAGTTTGTGTTACTGACATGGATTCAAAGACGAAGACTTCAGCTCTTTCCCCGAAATTGACACGGATTTGAAGACGGAGACTTCAGCTCCTTCCCCAAATCTTCCACGAACGCTTTCCCCAGCCACCTTGTTTCATGCTCCCATAACTTCGGTCAAGCTCAATGGAACTAATTATATTTTATGATCCCGATATATTCTAGTTTTTCTTAAAGGCAAAGGTTTAAAAAGTATCGGTAGGAGATAAACCCCACAACAGTGATTCTAGATTTGATCAGTGGGAACAAGAGGATGCTATATGATTTCATTACTTGAGCCTCGTATCAACTCCACTTTGCTTTATCTTGATATTGCCAAGAAATTTGGAATCGTTTGGCACAGATGTACTCCAGCATTAATAATTTTACTTGTGCTTATGAGGTATGCAAACAATATTTTTGCCTTGAACAGGATACTCTTGAGTTTAGATGATTATTATTCCAGAGTTATGGGCATTTGTGAGGAGTTGAGGGCACACTACCCGTTCACCACTGAAGTTGCACGTATGCAACAGCAAGAGGAGAATCTGGATGTTGTTCGCTTTCTTATTGGTTAGAGGCCTAAGTATGAGCTTGCCCTCTCTTTCTGACATATTTTCCTGTTTCCTGATCTTTCTCGTTTAGACACTAATCATGGTTCTTTAGCTGATCGTTCAGCCTTATTAGTCTTCAATGGCAACTGTGGTAGTCCTCGGGGGTGATCGGGGCCATAGTGGTGGATGTAGTTGTGGTCGAGGCGAATGTGAATCCCGAGGGCACCATAGTGGTGGTCATGGTGGACATGGTAACACTCGTCTTTGTAGCCATTGTTGTCATAATAACCACTATTGATTATTTTTTGTATTAACATGGCAAGTCATATGAGGTTGTCGACTAGGTTTCTTATCTGGATGACCTACCTCCTTTGCCTACACCATCCTCCGATTCAACTGCTTCTGACTCTGAGTTAGTTGCTATTACACGCGAAGAGCATTCTCAGTTTGTGTCCAAACAACAGGCAATACCATCTTCTTTTACTGCTTTTTTTGCCTATTCAAGTACCGCTCCACTTGTTTACTGTCGTTTGTGTGTAATCCCAGAATCATATACTCGTATGTATCTGATCAAATGACTAGTTCGTCTAGTGTGTTTTCTACTTGCCATTTTATTGTTTCCACTCAATGTTATTCTTTCTAATGGTACTTTCTCTAAGGTTTCAGGTTTTGCGAATACTCAATTGAATCCCAGTTTAGCCTTATCATCTGTTTTATTTACCCCTCAATTTCCTTTCAGTTTACTTTTTATTAACAAGATTACTTATTCACTTAACTGCTCAATAACCTTTTATCCCTCTCATTGTGTATTTCAAGATTTTCAGACAAAAACAAAAATTGGTATGGGACATGAAGATAGTGGTCTCTATTACTTTGATTATGATCCATCTCCTCGCACAATTTAGATTTCATCATCTCCATTTTAGTGGCATAATCGCCTTGGTCACCCATCTCTCTAGAATTTAAAGCGTCAAGTTCTTAGTCTTAATCATGTGTCGTCCGCGTCTTGTGAAACTTGTCGACTTAGTAAGCATCATTGTGTGTCCTTTCAGTCTCAAGTCAATAATCGTGTGTCTAGTCCATTTGAATTAGTCCATTCTACTGTATGGGTTCAGTAAAGAATATTTCATCGAATAAATTTTCTTATTTTGTAATATTTGTAGATAATTAATCTCGTGTAACTTGGTTATATCTTATGAAAACTCGTTCTAATTTGTTTTCTCTATTTGAGACTTTCTGTAAAGAAATGAAAATTCAATATGGTTGTCTTGTTCGCATTTTAAGATATGATAATTCTTTCGAATATGGCTCTTAACTCTTTTTCTACTTATCTTCATAAAACTGGCATTACCATCAAACTTCATGTCCACACCCCCAACAAAATGGTGTGGCCGAAGTAAGAATCGTTACTTACTAGAAGTGACTCGTGCCCTTTTATTTCATATGAATGTTCCTCGATGTTTTTGGAGTGATGTTCGTCTTACTACTTGTCGTCTCATTAATCGTATGTCATCTTCTGTGTTAAATCGGTACAATCCCTATTCAGTTCTTTTCCCTTATTCTCCATTATTTTTATTACCTCCTAATGTCTTTGGGTGTGTTTGTGTTAAAAAAATCTACTCAAAAAATTTAAATTGCTGGAGAGGATATAATTTAAGTATTTATACTTCAACACACCCTCTGACGTGCAGGTTAGATTTTGGGCCTAGTGCGTGAAAATCTTTTTAACAATTAGGATGGCAGTGATATTCAAACACATGACCTCCTACTCTGATACCATATTAAATAGCCATCAACTCCAAAAACTTAAGTTGTTGGTGAGGGTATAACTTAGGTATTTCTACTTCAACAATTTGCTATGTTCACACCAGGGGTTCTGGATTTGATAAACTCGCCTCTCGTGCTACACAATGTATCTTTTTTTGTTATTTTTGCACATAAAAATACTTCACCAATGTTTGTTCTATATTTCAAAGTCATTGCCCCTCCTCTTGATCTGACCTTGAAAAGTCCTTTTCAGCCCCACTTCCTCCATTGCCATATGTCATTCCACCTCTTATTGTTCCACCTCCGACTTTACCACCACCATTCTCTTCTGCTCCACTTCATGTATATTCTCGTCGTCCAAGGCCATCTAGTGAGGTGCCCCTATCATCTTTCTTGATGCCTTCTAATCCTAGTCCCCTTGTTATTTTCGACTCTTTACCAATTGCCCTTTGTAAAAGTACTCAAACTTGTGTTACTAACCGTTCTATTACTAATTTTGTTTCTTATAATGTCTTTGTCTCCTTTTCATAGTTTTATATCTCATCTCTCCATTATCTCTATTCCTAAGACTTCACCGAAAGCGTTATCTTATCCGGGCTAGAGGAAAGCTATGGAGATAAAGACGGAGATGGATTGCTTACACCATAACAAAACTTGAGATCTTATTCCATTAACCCTTGGTAAAAAGACTATTGGTGGTCGATGAGGGTATACAGTCAAATTAAATCTTGATGGCTCAGTTGAACAACTCAAAGCTACTAGTTGTCGATGAGGGTACACAGAAAAAATAAATCCTAATGGCTCGGCTGAACACCTCAAAGCCCGACTTGTTGTGAAGAACATAGTTGTTAGTATCGTACGATACGCGATACGTATCGTACGATACATTACGATACAGGCCTAAAACGATATGGATCGTAGTTATGTATCGTTTTTGCATCGTATCGTCCGATACACGATACATTTTTACGATACGATATGTATCGGTACAATACGCCCGATACGTGCAAAAACTGTTTTTTTTTTACGATGTCGTTTTATGCCAATTCAAACATATCATATATTCTTTTTTTTTTGTGAAAATATATACAAAAAATATACATGCTTGAAAATAGTATACGCACCTTTTTTTTTTTTTTTACGACGTCGTTTTATACAAAAATATATATATTTGTATAAAAATTTTGAATCTTGATTAATTTTAATTTTGTGAAACAGTGGCATCACCAGCATCCTATTTTCATAAACTATGTTTGAATTAGTAAACTATGGTTGTGAAATTTACATTATAATATTAGTGAATTATGTTGATGACTTGAATAGTTGGTGGAGTATTAATAAAATGTTATGTTTTTATGAGTGTATAATTTTTTTTCAAAGGCATATATATTTTTTTATTATTTATTTAAATTTGCACCGTATCTTACGATACGCGATACGATACACGATACGATACACTATTTTAAAAAACGATACGCCTTCTGATTTACGATTTGATAACTATGGTCAAGAATTTTACTCAAACATATGGCATTAATTATGAGAAGACTTTTTCTCCTATTGCAAAAATTTTCTTTTGTTTGTGTCTTGATTTCTTCGGCTGCTAATCTTGATTGGTCTTTGTTTCAATTAGATGTGAAAAAAAATTTCTTACACAATGGCTTGGTTGAGAAAGACTACATGGAGTAGTCACCTGGATTTACTACTAAGGGGGAGTATCGTAAAAGTGTTTGTTGGCTAAAGAAATCACTGTACAATCAAGGATTAAAATTTCGTTTCGATGTATTGTATCGATTACCTAGGAAACAGAAACGTTTCAATGTATTTCAAAAATGTTTCGATTCGTTTTGAAATCATAATAAAAAATAAAGAATTTAAAAATTATTTTTTTAAAATATTGGTCAAAATATATCAAAAGTATCTTGAAATACTTTGAAGCATTCTGAAACAATTATTCAAATACATTGAAATATTACAAAACATCTCAAAACATTATGGAATACCTCGAAATATTAAAAATTCAATTTCATCATTGATTCGTTTCAGTCTCCTTGGAAAAGAAAACGTTTTGACTGTTTAGAAACGAAATTTTGATCTTTGCGTATGGTCACCTAAGACATGGTTTGATAAGTTTTTTGAGGCAATTTTAAAGTTTGATCTTCTTAGATGTCAAACAAACCATTATATTTTCCATAGACATACTGATGCACAGTACATTCTACTGGTTGTTTACGTGGATGATATTGTAATTACCGGTGATTATGTTGAGGGTATTACAAAGTTGAAACTCTTTTTGCAAGATCAATTTCATACTAAAGGCCTGGGCAAACTCTTGTACTTCTTAGTCATTGAAGTTGTCAAATCTAAGTAGCTCATTTGTTTGTCATAGAAAAAATATGTATTTGACATACTAGAAGAAGCAGGTTTGCTAAGTGATAAACCAATCAATATTCCTATGGATCCAAATTAGAAGTTGTTGATAGATGATGATGCACTATTTGAAAATCCCGATCAATATCGTAGGTTAGTTGGGAACCTGAATTATCTCACTATTACACAACAAAATATTGCATATGTAGTTAGCATTGTGAGCCAGTTTATGGGATTCCCTGAAGTACCACATTGGGGTGCAATCATTTGCATTCTTCAATAACTTAAATGTGTTACTGGACTTGAGGTGTTGTATCTAGACAATAGACATCTTAGAGTAGAAGGTTTTATAAACGTTGATTATGTTGATTCTCCCTAGATATTGTGTTTTCTTAAAAGAGGTAACGTGGTTATATGGAAAAGAAAAAAACATGCAATGGTAGCACGGTCTAGTGTTAAGGCTAAGTATAGAGCGATAGCACATATCACTAGTGAGTTGACGTGATTACTACATTTTCTTCAGGAAGTTGATTTTTCAATCCAACTTCCCCTACAGTTGTTCTCTGTGATAATCAGGCCACTATTCACATTGTTGCTACTCATATATTTCATGAGATGACTAAACATATCGAAACTAATTGTCACTTTAGACAAGATACTAAATGGAGATATCATGACATCATTTGTAAAATTTGAGGATCAACTTATAGATATGTTCATCGAAGCACTAAATCATACTCGTTTTATAGTCATTTGTTCAAAACTTAGATTATATGATATATATACTCTAACTTGAGGGGGAGTGTTGAGAGTATTGCTATTATGTCGTTACTATTTTATATTGTTATAGTAAGCATACATTTCTAAGGGTATATTAGTCTTTTATGGTTTCTTAGAATAACCATAAATATAAGTTGAGAGTGATAGATAGGGTATGTTCTCTACTTCTCTGCCTTTTCTCATATCCTTCTTCCAATTATCTATGACTTAAACTTAATACTATAAAGTGTTTAAGAACTCACAAAAGAAAATTTAAGCTTAAAGAAGAACTTAAATATATTATGTGTTTGTTTTGACATGAGGCTATTTCAAGTTGGAACTGAACTCTAAACTTGGTTAGTACATATCTCAAAATCTTTTCTTTTCTTTTTTCTGGGCATATGAACAATTTTCATTGTCTTAGTCCGTATCTAACCATTCAGAAACAGTCTAAAGTTCCAAAACTCTCAATTGAACGAATATAAAGAATAACTAATGTCATCTTCTTCCAATACAAAACTTATTTTGGTCCAACGTCTCTTCACCCCAAGGGTGGTTCCATTTAGTCTCATATTTGAAATGCCTCTTTCGTGTGAAGTTTTTCCAGACAACCAGTTAAATAGTAAAATGAGAAGGGAATTAATAACACAAGATCTTAAGATCCAGTACAATACCAATTCATATTTTCAGACTCGGCGCTATTCTTCAAAATCCACTTGGCCACAGTTCCGCAATCAACTGGGCGGTGAGCTTCCTCGGTGCACTGATAAGTAAAAATTCACATCGTCAACAATAGCACATATTTAACTGGGACGAAAACCCCGAAGAGAAAACATTGAAGAAACTTGAAGACAAACTGATGAAACTCACATTCCAGCAAAAACTGTATGAGCAGCAGCAAGTAACATCATAGCTTCCACTACCAAAAATAAAATCCACAGCATAATCACAGCCTGGAGCAGGACACCATTTTGTCTGAAGGAAACCCAGTAAAAGATTTATTATACGACATAGAAAAGGATACAACAAAAATTACTATAAAACAGCCATTTTGAATGGATGGTGCAAAACAATGATCATGATGATGACAATGAAGACCACCATCTTGCCGTAGTGATGACCGTTCTATAAACCCAAAACAACATAGTAAAATTAAGCTTAGTCCAACTCAACTCACGACCAATGTTCACAGGGGATTTGACAAGTTTAAAATTGGTTGTAAGCCACCTAATGCAATCCTCCTTGGACCAGTTGTGTTAAGTATAAACATGATGCGGAGTTTGGTAACTCATAACAAAATTTAAGCATAAATCACTCATAAATCATATAGAATCTAAAACCTAATTCTCACATATTGGGATTGCAAGGGTCAAAGAAACCAGCTCTGGAAACACAAAAAAAAAAAAGAAGACAAGTTTGCCGACTGAGGCATGGTCTTTTAGGCTCAACCAGACCCACCAGATCGTTTAGAAAATTAGAAGAGAAGAAGCGTCATCCAATCATATATTCCTTGTTGACTTATACTCTTTATAAACTTCATGTGCAATTTGCAAAAGCAACAAGGGTAATTCTCTAATAAAACAATGACATGAGGGACTTCTGCACACAGTATATTCAAGATTGTACTTTCTTTCAATGAAACAATGACACAAGCTGTAGTTGGCAAAAAGAACGTGTTTGGTCATACACTCCCCCACAATAAACAAAAAATCCCACCATTCAGTTTGTAGAACAGATTTCATACCTAAAAAAGAAATTACATCGACTCTAGCAGATTAAAAGTGGGGTAACTGCCCCCACTGTAATTTCAAAAAAAATTGGGACATATGTGAAATTTTAAAAATATAATCAATAATTGCCCCCCATTGAAATTTTCTTAAAAGATTAAGGGGCAGCCTTGTATATCAAAAGATATGCAGGTTTCTTTCATAAATCTAAGATTAGGCGTAGTGTATCAGAATCATTCCATTTCTTCGTCCATCTCTCTTCGTTCCGTCATTGTCTTTTTCGATTCAATCCATGTATTCACTCTACAATCTTCCCTCACAAGTTCTTCTCCTTAATTGTCCCCTAGGAAGCATAGATATGGACATGGTCACACTGCTGTCGCACCTGATACCATACGAATACTGGGATACGGCAAAGTTCAAACTTGATTAAAATTGAAATAGATCAAAATAAATATCCACCATTTTCATCAAACATCATTACATCCATAGTATATAAGTTACATAACAAAAAAATTATTAAAAAATAGAAATCACACATCTTTTAATAGTCAACAGTCGTTTTTTTTTTAAAAATTTTTGTCGTATCCTAGCCGTATGAGTCCTAGCTATGTCTTGGTCGTGTATGACTGAATTCACTATTCAAGACACCTCTAGCCGTGTCCAACACTGCCACGGCACCAATCCGAAAAGTATTGTTGCATCCTAAATTAGTCCATTTATCGACCCCCTCCGTCTCTTCTATTTTCCCCCTTTTTAGCCAGTCTTCCATCTCATTATTTTTTAGGTTGATTGTCGTTTATCCACATTAAGGAAAATGGGAGTTTTTATATTTTATCAAAAGCTTGAGAGAGGTTACCATAGATTTCTTCCATTTAGATAGTTTTTTTAATTTATTTTTGCTTTTTGGAACAGTAATAAGGGTTCTATTATGAATATCCATTTAATATTTTTTCCTAACTATAAACAATAGAGCTTTCATTATCTGATACGATTCGAACCGGTCAGTCCTCTCATGTGCGTTATTTTTATATGTCGAATTGATGTAAGTGATGAATTTATTATGTGCAATTGGATTGTTGTATTCTAGAATTTGCAGGATATGGATTATATATAGGATTAAATTATTTCAATTGATGGAACTTGAATAATTTGTTCGTAATTAATTAAATTGTTCTTGTATTGAAGTTCGGTTCAATAACTTTGTGATAGATTTAATTTTCCAAATTGCTTCTGTAAATTGTTCAGCTTATTTTTTTATTTTTATTTTTTTTGCTCTTTTTGCGCATCGCTTGTGCATACACATTGTGACTTCAATTGATGGTCTTTCAATAAAATTGTACTTATAGAGAATATGTAATATTTTGTAAAAGTGGTGATGGCATTATAATTTTGGGTTATTAATGAGTATTAGGATGACCCCTCTGAAAGAAAATTCTACCACTACCACTTTATAGACTAGTTCAACATTTCACTTATTTTGCACTGAAAGGAGCAATAAGGGTGTCAATCGTGTCGGGTTAAACAGTTGAAAGGTGAAAAATATGTAAACTCATACACGATATGTTTAATAAATCGGTGAAAAACTCAACACAAATACGAACCGTTTAATAAACGGGTAATACGACACAACTCGTTTAACCCGTTTAATTTTAAACGAGTCATGTTGGGTAGGGTAGGGTCGGGTTAACACGGTAAACCATCCGATAGACTCATTTACTTGTTTATTTAAAAATGCTATATAACTTTATAAAACTAACAATCTTACAATTTTATATGGCTTATATATGTAAACGGATAAACGGGTTGATAGGTCTCACCCGAACACGACCCGTTTATTAAACGTGTATGGCAGGTTAACCCGTTTGTCACCCAAACCCGCTTAATTCGCGTTGTGTCGTGTCGGACTTTGACAAGCCTAGGTTATATATCACTCAAAGCTTCATGCACTAACTTACCTTCCTATTGTCTTCAATAAATGACCTAAGAAAGTAGCGATTATACTTCTCCATATCATCATGAGAAGCCAATACGTTGACCATGTCCTGACCAACAGCTGCACCACAAGATGGATCAGGACACCGCAACATCAAACATCCAGGACCGTCATTGATGGCTGTTGTAATATATCCTGAAACCAGTAAAAATAAGAACAAAATGTGCATATGGTAAGTTCAGAACTAAAAGAAAAACAGTTAAAGCAAGGCATAAAAGTTCCATCAAACCAATACGTATTGATTAAATGTTGCTCTGCATAAGAAGACAGAGTAGCCGTAAGATCATATTTAAGGAGGGTAGATATGTAATCATCCAGAATCTACAGTAAAAACATAGAAACGGGCAAAGTAACAAAAATCGCAATGATTCGTTTCATGAATTTTCATATATCCTAGGCACTAAAGGTATACTAGGGGGCGATACCATGATGGGTTCAAAAGAGTGGAAACCTTCTGTATATATTCCAGCTGGATAAATAACATAGACTTTTGCCTGTAGTGTTTAAACACGGTATCGGGTTACATAATGGCAACAATCTTGAAGTAAGGAGTTTCAGTTTAAGAATAGCAAGAAACAAATACTGCGATCGTGAATTCTTTAAATCATTAGCAAACCCTACAAAACTCAATGATGTGCAGATGTGGATTCTGTTGGTATCAATTGGTCATTTTTCAATCAATGCTGTGACATAGAAGAACATGTGTTCTTATTGGATTGATAGGAAAAGTTGGTCACATGTACAAAACCCAATAACACATGCAAATACATGCACCTAATAGAGTAAAAGGAATCAAACCAAATGTATTGATTACAGAGAGGAACATGGTCTAAAGGAGTTCGTTAAGGAAAAAATTGGAAACTTGCAGCTCAATATGGTCAACTGCCTTATTGTATAATCTTTCGACAGCTTAAATTGGAGTTTCCCATGTGTGATGAAAGTTGTTTGATACATGCTTAAAGAAAGACAGCTGGCCACAGAGATTTATGGATAGAAAGACATAAAATATTGCACACATTGGTCAAGACTTGGTGTACATAACCAGCCTCATACTAAAGTTAAAAAACTGCAGATAGCTGATTACCACCACAAGGAGGAGATCCCACGGTGGGGAAGCTTGGATCAGACATCCACTAATACAACATGACAAGAGCCCACACAATAGGCACCAAAAATTTGATAAGTCAGACTGCTTTGTACATGAATTTTCTGGAACCTCTCTCTGTCACTCTTGCCCTCTCAATTTCTCTCCTCTCCCAATTTCTCTCCTCTCCAAAACCTCCTGTGACCTAACTACGGGCACTACATTTGATTTCCTCGAATCTAGGTGTCCATGAGCAGATGGAGCCCGCTTCAGTAGTATATCCATCCAACCTATAGGGCGGGGATCATTATGGTTCATCCTAAAGCTCCATCCCAGAAAAACAAAACCTGAAACCACCCAATATTCAAACTTTGAAGATATCTTGCTAAGTCCCATTCCAAGATAAGTTAATGCGTGCAGACACATGTATGGGATGTCGCCTTCCAAAACTGTTAAGAGTACAAGATGTGAGCTGAAACGCACTGTTTCGTTTAATGGTTGTTCCGTAATATGTCTCTTTGGTTCAAATGAGCATTTTGACTACAGACCATTATCAAGGTTTTACAATAAGATAGCAACAGTGTTAAAATCCAAATTCCAAACAAAATTTTCTGGGCTTGGTAGGGCATTAAGAATGTGGGGAACATGTGCATTCCAAGCAAATAGATTCTCGTAGGAACTTCAGTCAACTCGTAGGGCATTAAGATACATTGGTCGCGACAACGATATTGGCCAATATGCAATACACACTAGATAGAGTACCCAACAAATTCTAAAAAATGATGAAAATTCCTTTAAAATGTAAACAATAAATTGATTAAAATTTTAAAAAAGCATTATTTCTTATGCATGGATTTTATTGTTTACATTTTTAAGAATTTGTTATCATTTTTTTAGAATTTTTTGGGCATTCTATCTAGAGATTCTTGTGAATCGGCCCATTCTGTCCCGTGATGCGGCGATCGATGTACCTCATTGGCCCCCAAGTCAACGGCCAATACTACGACCTTGTGAGGGATGTCCACTTTTTCTTTCAAGGTATTTAGTTCATGTCCGTTTAAATAATGAGGTACATGCATTAAATAAAATTGTAACACCTGAACTTGGGGAAAATAGAAGGTCAACATTTTCAGTTTACTTCATTAATAAAATCAATTTCTGCAATAAGAGGCAAACTGGGGAACAAAAACCACATTGGGTGCTGCCACTTTTTTCTCTCTTTCTCCGATTATGCCCTTCACTTCTTCTTGTCCAAATTCTCTTCGTTCTCTTCCGTTCTAAAATCTGTTCAGTTGGTGATTGAATGCATCTCTTTACAACTGGTCGCAAATTCTTGTGGCTTAAAAGCTTGCATGGTAACCATGGTCCAAGGTGATGGTATCTGACATCAGACCTTTGAGACACATTGGTTAATGTTGAACATGACGAGAGATTCAGGTCATGTCACGATGTAACGGAATTGTATCAGTCAATTCGATGACAATAACTCGACAGTTCAGAATTAACTCGGATACAACTTGACCGACTCGGCCGAGTCGTGGTATCGTCTTGAAAGGTACTAAGTTGGATACGAACTCGTATTAGTATCGGCTGATACTTTGAACCATGTTTGATAGGAAAAATGCTAGTTAAGGCACAAAGGCATCCAAGTTTTTTGGAGTCTAGGCGCAAGGGTCTCAGTGAACCTAGAGGTGAACCACAACTTGAGGCATGAGCTTCATCGAAGTAAGACACATGTTAAAGACGGACAATTTTCCAATTAGTCTTACGAAATTCTGCTAACTAATAGTATATTGTATTGAAATTTTCATCAGCCCAACACATCATGTTGCATGGGCATGAGAACAAGAATGCACAAAATATTCCTACCAAAGCAATTAGAATGTAATTAAGTTCAACCAATTCATTGGACTAACCAGAACCAAAGGCTAATTTTTCAAAAAATCAAAAGCCACATTTAAGGAAACTGTGGCCTAATTTCACTAAACATGGCATATTTGAGGGAGTCATATATCTTTAAACCAAAGGCTAATTTCATGGGCTAACTGTAACAAAAAAGTAGGTTTACTTCTGAAAAACAGAGACTGATTTCAGTAAATTAAGACTGGTTTCACAACTAGACGAAAAAAAAAACTAGAAGAGAGAAGAAGTAAAGAAAAAGGGGGGAGAGAGTATGAGTATGGGCATGAGGTTTATGAAAAAGAAAAAGACTGAGAAGAAGAAAAAGAAAGAAGAGAGAAAGACAAGAAAGAGAAGACAAAATAAAAAACGGAGAAAGACAAGAAAGAGAGAAATCAAAGTGAGGAAAGAGAGAGAGAGAGAGAGAGACTAAAGATTAAAGGCAAAGGAGAAAGTACAATAAGATAAAAGCAAGAAAAGGAAGAAAAAAAAGAGGCAGAGATGAAGAAAGAAAGAAAGGAAAAAATGGAAGAGAGAGTGAGAACTCAGACAAGAGAAATGGAGAAGAGATATAGAGAATCAGATAGAGAGGTAGAGAGAGATTGAAAAAAGAAGAATATTAAAAAAGAATAAAGAAAAAGAGGGACTGACCCAGTCAGCGATTCAATTTCTTAGGCGAAGGGAGAAGGAATGATCAATTCATCATCTAGTTAAGTTGTCCAACTCAATCAAAATAACAAAGAAACAGTACACAATAGGCTTTAACTACAAATAGTTCTATAAGTCACATAACCCTCTCCATCCCACCATAATGCAAGAGCTCAATTCTCTCAAAATCCTTGGTGACCGAAGCCCAAAACAATACTAAAAAGTTAATCTGATAGCACAAACCTTCCAGCACCTCCCGTTTGTCTTGAAAACACCAACATTTCTTTCCAGGCAAACGGCAAACAACTCAAACCATAGCAAGTTAAATAGCTTTAATCACCCAACAAACATAAAAGGAGGAGGCACAGAATCACTCAACTCAAACCTGCCAAGTTACATAGCATATTCCACAAAGACAATGCAACAGGGCAGTACAAGAGTAGTTATCACCACTTTTACTATCACACCTGCATGACGCACCACCGCAGAACAACAAGCTTGAGGTTTTCTCCTCGAAAACACATCCTTGGTATTTATCTTGCATGAGCAATAGTCCATCCACAAATTTGTACCGTAGTAGACACTTTAGCCTTTATATAATTGAAGATAGGGAAAAAATGTGCACAAAGGACAATCAGCCGAAGATTCAAAGAAAGACATAAAAGACACCCAAGGAATCAAGAACCCAACATCAAAAGACCCTTCATTCAACTTGAGTCATTAACCAAAGAAAGAGGTAAAACCAAATCCAGAAGACCTCTATACTCTAATTTCTACAAAACTCAAACCTCTCAAGAAAGGGGATAAGAGCTAGACTGCATCATGGAGGTAATAGAAGCACCATAAGCCCAAGATATATGATAAATACAAGACAACAAACATGAAAATTATGACTACCCTAACCAAACATACTCCCAAAACCAAACTCTCTCTCCTCTCCCCATCACCCAAAACGAATTTAACATTTTCAGAAGAACAAAGTAACCTCTCGTGAATGAATTTTCATGGGCATCAAAAAATTCTTCTTTCAACTATATTAGCATCTCATCCGTTGACTTATAGTTCATATTTGCTCTTGATAACTAAATGTCCCAGAGAATTTAGTCCCAAAGGAATACCCAAAAGCAATTTCTCACTAAAGCCACATTTCTTGCTATCAAAATTCCAACGAAAAGGTCGTCACTTTTAGCTTTTGATCTAAAGACCACCTCTCAACCTTTAGCTTTTGATCAAATTTCCCACCAATTGCCGATTCTTTTCCCTCCACCACTTCTTTCCCACAAGGAATCCCTCATCATCTTTTCATCCTGAATCATGTTAAACCGATCACAACTGCACCTAAATCATGCTAAATTAGTCTCGACCACACCTAAACCGTGATGAACCGTTACTGAACCGTGGTGAATGGGTCCTGAACCGGGAACCGGTTTGAACAGACTGGGCTAATACCACTCATGGGCTAGACTAAACTTGAGTGGGCCTAAACGGGACTAGGATAAATCCTGGGTTGGTCTAGGCTACCAACAGACAGGACTAGCCAGGACTTGAATTGCTGGGCTATAGAACCAATTGAAGCCTGCGACTGTGAGAGATCCGATCTGACCCGACCCAAGAAATTATATCGTCTTCTTCACTATAAGCGTTTCAACGAAACCCTTGCCTCCAAAAATAGCTCCAACAGTGTCACAACCAAAAGACGGAGACCACAACAAACTTCGGCAATAGTCAACGACAACCACAACCACTCCGGTGGCAACCCACGACATAGACCACTTTCACGTCACACCACATTGACGATAGATGTCTCCGACAATGGGAAGACCAATGGCAAACTCGCGACAACAATTCCAAGGACCACCAACATCAGTCGATACAACCACACCGCACAACCACAGCGATCACCGACCACTTACACCATTGATTTCAACAAAAAATAACAAATTATGGGATGCACAATTTCAGTACAAACCCATCAAACACACTAGCAGAACCAGTATAAAGGGTCTCACAAAAATGAAGCGAAAGCGAAAAGAAAAAGAAAGAAAGAAAGATATAAAAGAAAAGGAAAAGAGAAGATGATTAATGGGAGATTAAAATTATACCTAATTCTTCTGATACCATGTTAAGTTTAGAGAAGAGGCATATTTAACACAATATGAGAAAGGCAGAGGTTTCAACATACCCTACCTCTCACTATCAATCTTGTATTTATGGTTACTGAACAAACATGAAAAGAAAACTATACCCTCTATGTGGTATACGTATTACAATAAGTGTAAACCCCAATTATATTATAGTAACACACTTAACAATAATCAATTTGAGGTAGAATTAAAGTGGGCTAAGGTTGCTTATTTCTTAGTAGAAAAAGAGGTCAAAGATAAGTCTAAGATTCCTAAGGAGTCCAAACCACTGCCTCACAAATTTAAGGGCAATACTCCTAAGAAACTTCCTAAGGGACTCCCAACCTATGAGAGATATCTACCATTTAACAGATCTTATTCTTAGCACACATCTACCTCATTTCCCTCATTATTGCTTGGGCTAGTGAGAGGAACATGAGAAGTTGCATGGGCAGATGTTAAAGTTACATAGGAAATACATGTTGGGAATGTATAAGCCCTTGTGCAGTCCAACCCTTCTTACACGAAAGAAGCAATCCACCAAGTAGATGTGCATTAAGTTTATGACATGAATCAAATCACCATTAATTATAGGGGTTTCACACTGCACTTCTCCATAGAATCTTGGCTTCCTTGCCAAGACCAACACCATCAAAGTGGATAGTAAAAATGGAATCACCACACCTTGGAATCACCCGAGGAATGCAAAAAAAAATTGCCAAGAGTCTATTCCACAATTTAGAGACATTAGAACAATGTAGAAATAAGCGAGTCATGCATTATGAGTCATTCTAAAAAAATGCAACATTGTGGTTGAAAAGAATATGTTGATATGTTTTGGAGCAACTCATTAGTATTAAGTTTCTTGTATGCAAAAAACCATGCAAGTATTTGAACCTTTAAAGGTGTCTTGGAGTTTCCAAATCATATCGAAAGACTCAAAGATTGGAAAACGATGCCTAATGATCAGGTAATCAAAAAAGGATTTACAAGTATCCTCCCCAGATGAAGAAAGGATCCATCTTCTTTTATAAACACACAATTATCAAGAATACCCAAGAAAGAAGACAACTTGGCAATTTCTCAATCATTCAAATTTCTATAGAAGTCAAAAATTCCCTAAAGTCTGAGATGAAGAGGAGGTGGCCATACTAGTAATGGAAGTAAAATGGGGTCGAGACAAACGATAAACGAGGGAACATAAAAGCAAAAGATGAAACACTAAACCAAATGTCCTCTCAAAATCTGATCACATTCCCATTAGCAACAACAAACTTGATCTAATTAGAGGAAAGAGGTAAACCTTGAAATATGACAAGGAAAATCAGAACACTTTCTCTCACACACACATTGATATCCCATCCATTATCTTGAATTACATATTTTCTTTTAATCACCGAATGCCATAAACTATCAACCTCAATGGAAAATCTCCATAAACACTTGGTAAGTAAGGAAATATTTCTAGCCTTTAAGTTAACAAAAGCAAATCACCCTTAATTTTAGTCCTAGACACCACCTCTCAATTTACCCAATGATCTCTTTTTGCCTTCATCACTGCCTTCACATAAGAAATCTCATCATTTTTTCAGTCATTTTCACCATCTTTTAAGGCATCCTAAAAAAATATAAGTAATAAATAGGGATGCTCCCAAGTTCATTATGAATTAAAGTTGGTCTAAGAAGTCTACCCCAGGGAAAAAAACAAGAAAATAAACTTTCTTCCAATCATCGAACCTCTTTCCAATCTTTTGAGTCATTGGCTCCCAAAAGCTTAAACAATTTGAATTTTCCCCCTCGAGGTAAAACCAAGCACATCCGCCGATCTATTCAACTTATCTTGATGCACATTGATTCATGCTATAACAATTTTAGATAAGTTCACTTTAACCCCCGACACCAACTAAAAACATTGCAAAATTGAGGCAATTGAGTGAATATGCCTTTCACCCCTTTCAAAAAATAATATAGTGCCATCAGCATATTGAATATGTATTACCTCCACTCTATTCATATCCATCCTAAACCCCTTAATAACCTCTCAACTACTTGCTCTATCCATCCTCCTACTCAACACATCAAAGCAATAAAGTAAACAAGAAAGGAGAACGGTGTCTCCAGTCTAAGACCACTAGTTGCCTTGAAAACACTCTTTCAAAGTCCCATTTATTACAACAGAAAAAATCACAAAGCTTAAGCATCCTATAATCCACTTTCTCCATCTTAAACTACAACTTTTTCTCTCTACCACATAATCTAAGAAATCCCAGTCCACCATGTCAATTATGCTTTTTCAAAATCAACTTTGAATACATAGCCCTCCTTTTTTTTCTTCGTATATTCCTCAACTATCTCATTTGCCACAAGCATTGAAGGACACTTACCGAGTCCTTCTATCAAATGAAGCTCTCACAAGGGTTCCTATGTCCATCGTCTACATTGCCATTTCAGATTAAGATGTGAGAACACCTTTCTCTCTATAAGAAAGGAAAGTCGCACGATAACAAAAGGACAACAAAGAAAGCTCCTACCGCACCAGAGATTACTTGAAAATTGATGCTTCTTAATCTTAATAATATGGTTTGATCAAGCACCAGATCCAAGATTTGCCTAAGCCAAACAAAAGCACCTTGGGAAGCCGAGATCTCTTGTAAGGCTTCCTGAATCCTCCTCGAAAGAACTTTGGCCAAGATCTTATAAAGACTAAAAACTAGACTAATTGGCCAAAAATCCTTAACCTCTAATGACCTCACTTTCTTTGGAATAAGGAAAATAAATGTCGCATTTGTGCAAGAAATTAAAAGAAACGGAAAATAAAATTAACATTTCATTTTATTCGAGATCTCTTCATGCGAAAGGAGATTATCCCACCATTCATCAAGTCTAGTAATCTATTGGGTGGCATCCTTACCAAACCATTGGCTCGATCTGTCTTCAGTAATCTTTGTTCAAAGCTAGGCATATTTGATCTTTATGTTCCAACTTGAGGGAGAGTGTTAGAGTCCTTATTTTATATTATTAATAGTGTAGTGTAATAATATAATTACTCATAATGTCAGTTTATTATAAATAACAAAGTGTAAGACAATATAGCCTACAGAACTTGATTATTCTTTTCTGGGGTGGAGCCAAATATCACATCTTATTTGATACTTATGCTTTTTTATCAATTTGATCCTCAATGTATCAATTTTACAAATTTAGTCCCCAAAATATTCAATTCGTGCTTAAATGGCACTTGCATTAACATTTCGTTAAGTTTTTGAAGGAAGTGACTACATGTCAATCACGTGAAAATATCTGAATAAATGACAGTGATCCCTTCTATCAAACAACTTGACGAAATGTCTATGTAAGGACCATTTAGACCAAATTGACAAAACTGATACACTTGGAACTAAATTGACAAAAAAGTGCATATTTTAATAACCAAAATTGCTATTAGCCCAAAAAACTAATTATTACCTTTTAAAAAACTGAATTAAATACATCCATTTACAATTTACATCAATGAGTTTTCATACTTTAAAATTATTGCATTATAGCTTCATTATTAATATAACTGAAAATATAGGGTCAGCAAAATTAAGAATACCTAGGAAATATTTGAGATATATGTGTATAATGTTAAGGAAAAAAAATTGAAGGTGGGCACACTAGCTCGGCCAATGATTCTTTTATATTATTAGTAGTGTAGAGTAATATGTAATTACTCACAATGTCAATTTTTTCTAAATAAGAGAGTGTAGAGCAACATTGCTTCTTCTATTTCTTTCTTCCTCCTTTCCACTAACCCTAATATTGTTTTTACTATTTCAACTACTGCCAGCTACTTTCTTCCTTCAACAACACATTCACACTTATTCCTAAGATCACTATGTTCCCCGATCAAATCATCCATTATACCACCTGATGCTTCCAATGAATCAATTTCCTCAATTATTTTCAAAATAATTTCTTGCTCCAATTTCGTCTCTTCGAATAAGCAATTATTCCACTATCACTTGTTGCTTAACAAATTTCAACATTTTTATGAACTTGAAACCTTCTCAACCCTCCACATCTACCTTAGCCCACCAATTAATTACAGCTACACAAAAATAATCCACATGCTCTCAAATCTAAAAAGCACTTGGCCTCACTTCAACAAAGAAGTACCAAAAGACAACGAGCAATGATAAGAGATAGCCCTAATTAGGAGCTCTTGTGTCACCTTTGGGAAAAGTTCTTCCCAACCTGAAAAAAGAGAAATCTATCCAATCTGTTACAAATTAAGTTTTCTTCAAGAAGTTAGACCATCTCAAATTAGCATTCAGCAAGGGAGGATCAACAACAATGTAATCCGTAATGAACATATCAAATGTTCTCATACTTCTTGTACTCCTAATGCCATTAATCTTTTTAGATACATATATGACAACATTAAAGTCACCATTAGTGATCCACCTAGAACTACATAGCCTATAGACATTATATAGCTCTCCCAAAAGCTAGAATGCACGACCATGGATACTGACACAGGCGTCGTATCCGATACGATACAGACACGGGGATATGGCAAAATTCAAAAATATAAGACACGGGTACAACAAAGATACAGCTAATTAAAATAATATTATATATATTTTAATTAGCAATAAAATTGAAATATATTAAAAACAAATAATATATATTATAGCAATATTAATAATAAGACGTAGCAAATATTAAATTTCTGATTAAAATTGAAATAGATCAAAATAAACATTCATCATTTTCATCAAACATCATTATGTCCATTAACATTCACGATTTATAAGTTACATAACAAAAAAGACACAAAATAAAAAATAATAAAATCACATACCATCATTAATAGTCAACAGCTGTTTTTTTTTTAAAAAAAAAAACTTCTGGTAATGTCCTAGCTATATCTTGGCCGTATTCAACTGAGGTCACTATTCAGAACACCTCTAGTCATGTCGGGCACCGACACTATCCAACACTACCCAACAACCTTAGGGAATTATATGTGCTTCTAAGCTAAAAATAATTCTCATCCTCAAAGTTTTAGGTCCATAAACCCCTAATAACCACCACCCACTCTCCCGAAAATACTTAAAATTAACAAATGCTGAAAAGCTACCCAAAACCACCTCATGCCTTTAAGCACTCTTTCAATATGGGTTGGATTGGGTTTTTATTCTATTGAACCTGTCTAGTATTCTGAGGGATCTTTTCACGTGAGTCTTATTCATGTTTATATGGTTGGCCACTTTGGACAGCCTAAAATCATTACAGTTGTTGAGCAAGTCACTTTTGTCCCGGGTAAAAAAAAGATATGTGCGAAGGTGTCGCTCTTGTCAATCATTCAAAGGTTATTTATAGATCTCAGATTTGTACACTAATGGAGCTTGGGAAGATATTTGCATGGATTTCGCTCTAAGCTGCCCAAGTCTTCGAGAAAGTTAGATTATGGATGAGAACCTTTAATGTGTAAGATATAGCTCATTAAAATAAGTGCATTTTGCATAGCCTCCCTAGGTGATGTACCCCAGGTGGGCCATCTAGTTTATCAATCATTTTTTCAGAGAGCTTCATATAGTAAGTTTGGACTACCTTTCAGTTTCGTAGTGCCTATCATCCATATAGACGAATGGACAATCAATCGTAAACTGGGTTAGTTAGTTAGAAACCTAACTTGCAAGTGTCCACAAGAACACCGTCTTTTGAAATAATCTATGGATACCTCATCCTATATTTTTTATCATTGCTCTATGAGTTGTTCATTAGCTTATTAAGCATGTAAGAAATGTGCAGCGAAATGTAGTTGAGAAGCAGAAAGCTACATATTCTGAGTAGAAAGAGATGTCAACAACATAGGAAGCAAATATTTTGCCGAAAGAAATTTCCAGTTGAATATTACGGCAATGGTGAGTCGCAGAAAGTTTGGACCCGTTTCGAGTCATTAAGAAGTTGGACACCAATGCTTATCTTCTTGACCTTCCAAATGATGTGCTCACTCATCCTATCTTCAAGATAGAAGATCTTTTCAAGTTTCATGGAGATCCATCTGAAGTGACAAACATTCACAATAAATCTTCTGCTGACATAAATATATCGAATGAGGAGAACCTCGATATCCAGACCACAAAGACAACATCAAGAGGTGCACCAAGAGGGCTTCTTTTAGAGACTTTCAAACACTTTCTTGTCGAAGTCAAGTACTTCCCACACAGCAGAAGCTGAAGTAGCTTAATATTTAGGATTTTTATAATATATGTAGGTTTCAAAAAAATAATACATATGTAGGTTTATCATTATTTTGTTTTGTGTTAAGTTACTCTTCATTTTATGATGTGGGAGTTTCCCCCATACTCAAGGCATTCACATAGTCACATGATTAATTAAATGATGTAGAAATTAGATTTAATATCATGACAACAAATCTAGGAGAAATAAAGGGTTGAGATTCTATTATTAACACAAACTAATGACACAGTTCTTCATTCCAGATGTTTGAAGCAAATGCGAGTATCACGTGTTTTCCAACTCTCAATTTTTTAGAGGATAAATGTACTGTATGTACGGGAACAAACCTTGCCAGCATGTCACACAAAAAGGATGACCACAAGCAGCAGCATTCATCCTATCACATGGAAAAGTTTCAAAGCAGATCCCACAAGTCAGCTGGCAAAATGAGTAGACATGTGAGTAGTAGTTTATAGAAAGATGATAACGAGTAATTCATCAGATTTCTACTCGTATGGTCAGAATCAAAATATCATGCACAACAACCACAAAGAGTTAATGAGTCCCAAATTAGTGGGTCACTTACCTCTTTAGCATTGAGAAATGGAACTGGTTTCTCCAGCAAGCCAACAGCCCTGCGTACCTTTTCTTCATCAGAAAACCATTCATCATTCACTTTACTGACACTCCTGTGAGTCCAAAGTCAGCCAAAACTATTTAGGACATTAACCCCCAAATGTCATTACAACCTCCATCCAAGAAAAACAAGAAGTAAAGGAAGATGCAAGGATTACAAGACTAAGAATCTGATAAACAGTATAATTTGACTTCACATGTCATGTAACCATTATACATGCATCAAATTGTATATTATGCACTCGTGCACATTTAAATAATATTAGAACTCGAAAATTCCATGTTATCCTAAGTCACCACAAAGTACATTTCACAACAGTAAATCATAGAGCAAAAACAAATTACCAATTATAGTGGCGAAGAAGGATGCCAGCAGCAACCTTTGAAATGGAAAGCACAGCGGATACTTTAATAATATTTTCCTCTTGGCAATGCCGAATATCAGCTTCACTCAAAACGGTATAGCTTTGCTGAGAAAAAAAGTAAAGACATCTAAATTAATAAGTTCATTGACAATAATAGAATGAAAGTTGATGGCGGACATTGTTCTAATTTCCTATGGGGTAAGCAAGTACATGCATGAAATGGACATCTGATTATTTGAGCAGTCCACAAGGGATTAAAATTTTATTCATAGCACTAGGGCTGAAAAGAAAAGCTATCCATTTGTCATCAGAAATTAAAAGAAACGGAAAAATATAAAAGAGTCATTACAAGCAACAGATAGATATAGAAAAAGCCTTATGTACACTAACTAATCAGGTGCAGCACATTTTTATTAGCACTAGAACAATAAGTATGGAACAAAGAATTGACAATAGTTGAACGCCATGTGGTGTGGACCGTGTGGTTAACCAGTTCATACATGCTCCTCGTCAACCACATTGGGAGGCTGTCTGCCACATACTTCGATACCTGAAAGGAGCTATAGGGAAAGGATTGTTATATCATCCATCATCACCCATAACTATTGCTGGTTTTTCTAATGCTGACCGGGCAGGTAGTCATGGTAATAGACGATCTACATCTGGCTACTGTACATTTGTTTGAAATAATCTTGTTACTTAGCGTAGTAAGAACCAGAATATGGTTGCATGCTCTAGTGCATGAGTGTGAATATCGTGCTATGGCCCATACTACTTGTAAGACGTTATGGCTTCGTTATTTGCTCCGTGATATGGGACTTGATGTGTCTTCATTTCTGCAGATGCATTGTGACAATCAAGCTGCAATTTTCATTGCTAGTAATCCGGTATTTCATGAGCGCATCAAACACATTGAGGTGGATTGTCCTTTCATCTAAGATCTATTGATGAAAAAGGAGATCGTCACTCCACATATTAAGTTTGGTGATCAACTGGGTGACATTCTTACCATACCATTGGCTCAACCGACCTTTAGTAATTTATGTTCCTAGCTAGGCATTTTTATCTTTATGTTCCAGTTAGAGTTCTTATTTTATATATTAAGTCGTAAGTCTATTAGTGTAGGATAATATTGGAATTACACAAAATATTGCTCAGTTATAAATAAGATGGTGTAGGACAACATAGCCTACACACAATTGATTCATTATTCTCTGTCTATTCTTTATCCTCCTTATCTTCTCTTTTATCCATATTTCTATAACCCTAATATTAATTTATTACTTTCAACTCTTTTATTTCCTCTGCTATAGCATCTCTCCACTTAGAATCACTAAGTGCTTCTTTCCAACCCTAAGTAATAGATACGAAAGACCAAAAAGAAACAAAAGTACGATAGGATGGACACAGGAAATCATAACAGACAAAACTAGAGATAGGATGTTGAGTACAAGTTCCAACACCCTTTCTACTACAATAGAAATATCCGAGTCATCAACAACTGGATTATTAATAACATGAGTAACATCTAGAGATTCATTACCTAATAAATCAATAAAGGATAAAATTGACGTTAAAGAATCCAACTGCTGCAGCGGCACATGGGTAATATGTACTTTTTGATGCCAATAATAAGTCTTCAAGATTTTCCTTGTGAATGTGAACTGTAGGTGGATCACTACCAGCACCTTTTTTCTCCATAAATTGTTATTCCAGTTACTAACATTCCACTAGAGGTTCCTGACAAAACATCCCTTCCCCTATAGTGGTATTCTCCCCTAAAAGAGATGTCAATGTAGTAGAGAAGGACACATTCACAAAAGGTAACATCCATGCTAACATATATTTTATGTGACTTTGGATGATAACATTTATATCCCTTTTGGGTGGCAGAATAACCAACAAAAACACATCGTAGAGCCCTGAGGTCAAGTTCCCCCCTAGAGGGTCTGTAATTATCTACAAAACACACCCAAAAACTTTAAGGGGAAGGGAAGAAATATAAGGAATAGAAAAAGACTCAAAAAGGCAGCCGATAGAAGACTTAAACTAAAGGACTCGAGGGTAGACAATTAATAAGATAAGCAGTAGTAAGAACTGCATCCCTCCAAAAAAATTGGGAAACATTCATAGTAAACATCAATCAGCGAGCAACCTGAAGAAGATGACAATTTTTCCACTCAACAACACCATTTTGCTCAAGAGTACTCACACAAGTTGTTTGATAGTGGATGCTATTTTCATTGAGACAAGAACGTTCCCCATCAATATACTCGATTCCATTATCACATCGAAGAATTTTGACTTTAACATAAATTGAGCACTCACCATTTTATGGAAAGATCTAAAGTATGAGAAAACTTCACCATTTACTGCATAGTAGATAAAACCAAGTAAGACGAGAATAACAATCAATAAAGGTAACAAACTCACAGTAACTAGAAGTAGACACAATACAAGAAGGACCTCACACATCTGAATGAATAATGACAAAAGGTGCAGTGCTCAATGGTTAGTACTAGAATAAAATGAATGCTTATCCTCGGCAAATTAACAAAGATCACAAACAAAAGATTATCTATTATACTGCTTCACTAGACTAGAAAAAATATGCTCTAAAACACCAAATAAGGGATGCTCCAAACGTTTATGCCACTGATGTAAGAGCTAAAAGGTTGAAACACCATCTACATGAAAAGCTGGACAGATAGACTAAGAATAAGCTAAGTGGATACAGTTGGTTGCCATGATTTAAGTGGTGAGACCTCTAGAGAGTTAATTTTCCCCTTAATTGATAAGGCCATTGCCATTTCAAAAGAAATTCAAATAGGAGATGGAAAGAATAACAATAGGGGTCCCTTATTAACAGAAGCCTTTTATCCACTAGGTCTAGAAGGTAGGTTCACAAAAGATGTGGGGACTTAAGACCTTTCTATGAAAGCCCAAATAATATTGAGGTCCAGTGGGCAACTTCAACATCAAAGAGGTACAAACCACCATGTGCCAGAACAAGTAGAATGTGAAGACAAAAGACTAGAAAAACATGTCATGTGATTCGTAGCTCCAAAATCTATTATTCAAGAAGTATATGAGGATAATGTAGTAAACACACTATCAGATATATCTCTACGAGCAAAATTGGAAGAAGAGGTAGGATTAAGAGATGTAGCAAAGGAAAATCAAGTCAAGACATCATGTGAAATTACCATAGGTTACACTCCCTTCCGACATGTCCACACAATAGGGTCAAACAATTAAAACGACAAGTCACAAAACCAACAAAATAGCCACTACTTCCAATAGTCACCAAAAATATACAAAACCAATAAGCAAATACAGCCCAAGTAATATACCTCAACTTGAAAAAGAAAAAAAAAACCCTCGATAATGACTAAACAAATTTTTGGACAACAATAGAAGCAAAATATGAGGTTGCCAAAGTAGAAAAAAGGTAAGAACAATGATGTCGAGCCTAAAAAATTGCCAAAAATGTCATAAATCCAATCCAAATGCAACAAATCTCTCTAGTTAAGTTAAACTACCTCTAGTTGCACCTCATAGAATAGGATTGAGCACAGAAAAGCAATTCTAGAGCAAAAAAAAAGGACATTGGACAGCCAAAAACCCAATACCGGCAACAAAAGGTTCCTAAAAATTGCACAAATCCAACCTAAATGCAACAAAGGGAACTGGGCATCACTTATAAGCCCTAATCGCACCCCATCAAATAGGTTTGGCTCAAAAATAGCTCCCCAAAACTCTGAATCTACAGATCTGAGAAGAAAAATACTACCAAAGAAGTAGCCCACAACCAAAATTTACCCCAATAGCAGCCAAAAAGTACCAGTGGAATAACCCGAAGCAAAAGCAAACTTGGAAGAGCCACTGTGAAGCAACCAAAGCAAACCAAGTCCCTGAAGCACCAACACTAGCGCCGAGGGTCTATGAAAGAAAAAAAATTCACCGAAAATACTCCAACTGCAACAAGGGATGATGGGCACAACATAAGTGCCCTAGTCAAGCCTATTCGAACAGATTCAACTCAAAAAAAAAAGCCAAATTGCTAAAAAAAAAGCCCAGATCTGGAAATCGAGTCAAAAAATCAAAAAAAAATAGATCAAATGGCTTTAAAAAAATTCAAAGATATAGTCAAAGAATCCTTGTAGAAATCAAAAAATTGTGATACAAGTTGATGCTAACGTCAGCATGTCAGTACCTGACAAGCGTCAATATTTGTTGTGGGATACAATTTTCGATGAATTCCAACAACTTCGATGTGTTAGATTTAATCGTTGCTCTAATACCAAGTTAGATTGTGAGACCGTGAGGGTTAGGAAACGAATAGAATGTGAAAGAGAAAAGAATATGGAAGAGGGTAGTGTATTAGGTTACACAGCTACACCAACTTTTTATATATAATCACAAAGTACAAAACTGT
The DNA here is from genome assembly GCA_023539305.1 of Ilex asprella. NCBI lineage: Eukaryota > Viridiplantae > Streptophyta > Magnoliopsida > Aquifoliales > Aquifoliaceae > Ilex > Ilex asprella. The sequence continues at coordinate 6,594,378 of CM042202.1, read as the reverse complement.
CCTTAATCTAAAAATAACACATAATATAACAAAACACAATATTTATCTTGTAGCTAAGCGTAAGGCATAGAAAAGATATAGTGGATTAAGCAACAAGGATTATATGTACAGAATGTGTTTAAAGACACCAGAACATGCGACAAAATTAAACAAGCTAGGACCGAACATCTCGTGTTTCCAAACCACGAGTGACAAAATCATATTTTGCTAATTAGTTTACAACAAGAAATTTCGTCAACGAAACACAGCAATGGTTTCTATGATTTAGCTTCCAAATCAGATTGTGCATGGAACTTGCAATACAAAGAGAAGGTTGGTTGGAAACAGCAACATTACCAGCCACTTGTCACTTAAGCAATACAAGCAATGGAGATGGCATATCAAAATGGGGAAGAGCTAGAAAAGAAGTCTTAGTAAAGGCAACCTTCCACTATTAGACAAAAAAAGGAGACATGATTTAAGTTTGCTTTAATTACAAAAGCTCCTAAAGAAGTTCAAGAATGGGTCTTTCCCTACTAATTGGTTCAAAGTTGGAGGGAATTAAAACAAGAACAAACATTGCTTAATCCAAAGTCGAAGGGAACTATAACAAGGGCGAACCTTACCTAATCATTCAATTCTCAAATGACAGTTGGACGTAACAAGAAACTATGCAAAGGACAATCGATCCCTATACCTACACTACTGCAGCATCCAATGACGAAGTGAAGATAAAGAAGTAAGGAGCGGGAAGCCAGGCTGCCATAATTCACACATGGCTTTGCTGAAGAACATCATTTATATAACTCATGAGACACATTTGCTTACCTATTCAATTGGTGGGTCAATCAACATTGTGAATATAGAACATCAAGTCAAACCTGATCTACTTCAGTCTGAGTCCAGTGCTATAAAATAGGAGAAGATATGATCCTGTGCTAGATATTTAGTATGAAACCAATTGTATATGGTATCAGTCAATTTTAGGAGTCATGTAGCCATACACTTAGGATCAAAACAGTTGTAAATCAAGTATAAATACTTGTACTTGCTATCTGATAATTGATATGAGAAATAATACCTTTTCTTATTATTCTACATGGTATCAGAGCAGCAAGAAAAATGTCTCTCCTAACTCCTCTTTTGACAATCGTCCAACCAAGATGTCTTCTCCTAACTCCTCTACCTCAAATGAAACTGCTCAGCCCTCTCTCCCAACCTTCTCTACCACTCCAAACACTATCACGGCCAAACTGACCCAAGCTAATTATCCTCTTAGAAAGCACAAGTTGTGCCCTACTTCCGTGGCCAAGGTGTATTTGGCTACATCATTGGAACAATCCTTGCTCCTCATGCAACTGTTGATGCTCTTCATCCAGAGACTTATGCTATTTCTGCTGTACAAAATACTGCCTACGAAACTTGGATGAAATAGGATGCTCTTGTTTTGAGCATTCTCCTCTCTACACTGACAGATTGTTCTTATCCAAGTTCTTTTTTATAATACTTCCGCATAGGTCTGTGAGGCCCTTGAGCAAAATTTTGCTTCTATTTCTCGTGCAAATGCAGTTCAAATTCGAACTCAATTGGCTACTGCTCGCAAGGGTTCCTTGTCTACCAATGACTACTATTTACATATCAAAAAGCTTGCTGATGAACTTGCAATTGCAGGGCAATCTCTCACCAGTGATGATATCATCACAGATGTTCTTGCTGGACTTGGACATGACTACGACTCTCTTGTCTCCACAATTACACCCCGCAAAGATCCAATAACCTTAGAAGTTTAATCACTTCGCCTGATCAATGAGTCTCGAACCCAATCTCTCAATCAACCCCTTTTCCTCAATGGTTCAGCTAACATTACCACCAAACCGAACAATCAAAACTACAACAGAGGCTGTGGCGGTGGTGGAGGCAACAGAGGAAGGGGTCGCAATGGTGGTTCCAGAATAGGCTACAACAACAACTCCAACAATGCTCATCCCCCTACTTCTGGACAGCATAGCCGTAAACCTGTGTTTTGTCAAGTCTGTGACAAACTAGGGCACTAGGCTAAGAAGTGCTTCCACAAGTTTGACATAACCTACCAGGACAACCAACCCCCTCGACATCCCCAACAATAATGGCTGCGAACCAGAATCATGCAGACAATGAGTGTCATCCCCACACTAGAGCCCACTCATCATCTCACAAATGACATGGCTAATCTAAATCTCAGGCATGATGACTATGATGGTGTCGATCAGATCCAAGTGGGGAATGGTACAGGTTTAAGATTTCTAAAACTGGAACCTCTCTTATTTCCACTCCCTCTAAATCCTTCATACTAAATCAAGTGCTTTTGATCCCTGATATTGAAAATTCTTTAATATCTATTCATAAATTCTTCCTTGACAATCATGTCTACTTTGAATTTCATGATTTCTTTTTCCTTGTCAAGGACTACTCAGAGACCATCCCCTCCAGAGGGCACCTCAGTAATGGTCTTTACAGCTTTTCAGCGATTCTTCAAAATAAAAGACCAATGGTGTTGTCAAGTGTTCGAGTCTCCCTCGCAGATTGGCGTAGGCGCCTAGGTCTTGCTTCGTTTTCTGTTGTAAAGAGAGCTATCTCTTAACACTTTTCATTTTTCCTTCGGCAAATAATAGGCACTATGTATGCTCAGACTGTCAGCTGGTTAAGAGCCATTGTTTACCGTTTAAATCATCTAGTTTTACTTCTAAGAGACCATTGGATTGATTTTCACTGATGTATGGGGGCCAGCATCAGAAAATTTCCTTTCTGGTGCACGGTATTATGTAAGCTTTGTTGATGATTGCACAAAGTTCCTATGGCTCTTTCCTATGAAATTAAAGTCGAATGTTGAGAATATTTTCATGCAATTTCAAACCTATGTTGAACGCCAGTTTCAAACTAAAATTAAGTCCATTCAGTCTGACTGGGGTGGAGAATATAGGCATTTATCAACTTATTTCAAAGGAAAAGGAATTCAACATAGAATTCCATGTCTTTATACTCATTAAAAGATGGGAGCCATTGAAAGAAGACATACAAAGGTAGTTGAGATGGGCCTTGCGCTCCTATCTCACTCCAATTTACCAAAAACTTTCTGGGAAGATGCTTTCCAGACTGCAATTTATATCATCAACAGGCTGTCAACTCCTATTCTTCACAATAAGTTCCCATATGAAGTAGTTTTTACAAAAAACTAGACTATTCCTTTTTTAGAGTCTTTGGGTGTGCTTGCTGGCCACAACTGAGACTGTACAATAAAAAGGATTTTAGATCAAAAACTTATGTTTTCATTGGCCACAACATCTGCCATCAGGGGTTACAAATGCCTAGATTTGTCTACTGGAAGAGTTTATGTCTTAGGACACGTTGTCTTCAATGAGACTTTGTTTCCCTACACAAAAAAAACACCAGACCAAGTCCTAACAGACCAGGACTCTCAGACTATTCTTCCTACTAATATAAAACTAATAACCGTGCAGGTTCCACTTGATCTCTCTCATTACCTCTACTTTAGGATTTGACAGTTCAACCTCACCGTCCTCATTCCAGAGATACAAAACCAGAAGTTCCAGCAAGGGATGTTGCATCAGAATCTGCTTCTGCCCGAGTTAATAGTCACATACCTCAGGAATCTCAACCTCCTTCAGAGCAGTAAAGACCAGCACCAACTTCTCAACCTATGGTCGCATAATCAAGGAACAATGTACTTAAAACCAGAAAATTCACAGATGGCTGAATCAGGTATCCTCTGCCCAGAGCACTCATAGCTGCCATTACTTCACCAGAACTTGAGCCAACATCATATATAGAGGCTTCCAGGTCTCCTCATTGGTGCATGGCAATGAATCAAGATTTCGATGCATTACAAAAAAATATTGTAGGTAGCAGACAGGTCTACAAAGTCAAAAGAAAGGCAAATGGAACAATAGATAGGCATAAGGCACATCTAGTAGCCAAGGGCCATCAACAAGAAGGTTTGGACTTCAATGAAACCTTTAGTCCTGACATAAAGCATTCTACAGTTCATTTAGTATTATCTATTGTAGTGTCTCAAGGCTAGAAATTGAGACAAATAGACATACTTTCTGCATGGTTTGTTAGAAGAAGAGATCTACATGACACAATCTTCGGGTTATCAGCATCCACAGTATCCTAATCACATCTACAAACTCCATAAATCACTGTATGGTCTACGGCAAGCACCTAGAGCTTGATTCTCTAGACTTACTGACAACTTGCGTGAACTATGTTTTCATGTAAGCAAAGCTGATAGTTCTTTGTACATCTATTGGAAACAAAATGAAGTCATTTACTTTCTCATTTGCGTGGATGATATCATAGTTACTGGTTCAAGTTCTGCTGTTGCAAATCGAGTTATTGCACAGCTCCATCGTGAATTTGCAGTAAAAGATCATGGGGATTTGAGCTTCTTCCTTGGAGTGGAAGCTTTACCACATGCGGAAGGTTTGTTTCTCACACAAAGGAAGTATATAGTTGATTTGCTTCAAAGGTCAGACATGAACAAAGCAAAACCTTGCCTAAGTCCCATGTCTACTACTTGTTCTCTCACGGCTAAAAAAGGTGAAGATTTTGATGACCCTCATCTCTGTCGAACTGTGGTAGGGGGCTGCAATATTTAGCTTTTACAAGGCTAGACATTGCCCTTTCAGTTCACAAAGTAAGCAAGTTCATGCACAAACCCAAACACCTTCATTGACAAGCAGTTAAACGAGTTCTACGCTATCTGAAACAAACTATTTCTTACAGCTTTCTTATTCGAAGAAGTTCACAAATGGTTTTCAAAGCATTCTCAGATGGCTCCAAGAATCAGGGAATTCACTCCAAGCATCAGTGAACTCAATAAAGAAAGTATACCAAGCCGGTTGCTATCCTTGGAATTATGTTGCCCATTAACAAGTGTTTGAACAAGATAGATACTGATTTATCCTCTTCATTCATTAGTCATCAACAAATGGTTAAGCAGGTCCCTACACCACAAGCTCTAGTCTGACAATCAAAAACTGTCCAATGTTGATGAGCCCAAAAGTTGTCCTCAACCTACATTGATTGTTTTTGAAAATACAATTTTAAAGGGTGTTGCTACCGATGAAGTTAAACTAGTTTCGAAAGTAGTTTCTTTAGATAAGGTTGCTACTTTTTCACCACCAATTCTTCTTCTTTCTTTATCACCATCCTTTGTGGGGAACAAAATGTGAAGGTTATGGAGATTCAAGATATAGATATTCTTTCTTTATCACCATCCTTTGTAGGGAACAAAATGTGAAGGTTAGGGAGATTCAAGATATAGATTTATCTCATTGTGATACCAAGTATTATCTCGTTTAAGATAGATTTTGTCCCCATGTTATCAAGATGGAGGATCCATTTTGTCAACTGACGTCGCTTCTCTTGGAGTGCTCTTGTTATTAGAACTTTTCGGACAGGAAGTTTTTCAGCTTTTTGCAAATCGATGGGGATAGAAAAGGGATTAAATAAGCTTAAATTGAAGAATTGAATTTTACTATCTATTTTAGTATTACATTATTTAGGGAATATTTGTTTGACTGAGATTGTTTAGTAATTTTGAATTAGTTAGAAAACTACCTCTTTTGATATAAATTTTTAATGAGAAAAAAAAGTGTTTCTTTATGGAGAACTTGTGCGTTTCGTAACTTTATCCTTACGAGGGTTTGGTACCTCTTAATTCATTTTTCTACTCTTTTTTCTTGTCCTGCATGACTTGTCGGGTTAGAAGCTTATCCTTAACACTCATTCAACAGTATTTCAGGCTTGATAATGTGCAGCTACAGAATATTGTAGGATCAATGATATGAAGATCAAAATAATTGCAAGCTACTGGTGTCCCAGATAAACAACTCAATCTTCATAAACTGCATTTTGTCAAAGATGCTTAATCCAACCCCTTTATTGACAAATCAAATAACTCTCAAAGGAAAAGAGATTTGTAACCTATGGTTGTTTAGGAAATCCCTAATTTTTCTCCCAAACCGCTCATCTATCCATTTCCTAGCATGGTTCAAAGTCGCAGTATCGGCCATCGACTCGAAGAGTGTTGATACGGTCACGGTATTGCGGCGCGATATCTGCCGATACGCTCAAAATACAAGATAAAAGCTCCAAAAAATTTTAAAAAAATTTTAAAAAAATTATAAAAAATTCTAAAAATATAAACATCATCATTTATGCATCATATGTTCACAATACATCCAAAAATACATTAAACATAATTAAAATAAAACATAAAATCGTTACCGAAAATAATTATCATTATCAATGTTCAACATAGGCATTTAGGAACATATTATATAAAAATAAGAATATGTAGTTCTATTTTTTTTTTCTATTTTAGTTTTTCCCTTATAATTTTTTTGATTATTAAAAAAAATACTTGTAATATTTATTCAATAAATAAGTAATTTAAATATTAAACTAATATAATTATAACATTTAATTTTACATAATTTGAAATAGAACATACATCCACTCATTTATTAGTATAAAATATTAATGTATCTAATTATTACATTAAAAATTTTAATAATTGATGAAAGAGTAAAAAATCTAGTTAAAAAAACAGCCTGTTAGAGGAATCAAAGACTTTTGAAATGTTAACATGCATCTCTACTCAATTGCCCTACTGTTTTTATATTACCTTAAAGACAAATATAAATCTTTAAAGAATTTGTCAAAAAAAAAGGCAGCTTTTAAAGTGTTTGTTTTTTCCCTCTTACCTTCGAACAGTCTTCGTCTGTCTCAGTCACGACGAGAGGGGTGCAGACACAAAGAATCAGCACCAACAAAGAGAGAGATTCACTCATGTTCACAAGTTCACAACCACCGACGATGAAAGAAGAACCGAAAAAGATCGTCACAACAAAGAATCAAAGAAGATCGTCACAAAAAAAAAATAGATGAGGAAGATGCTGACCCTATTTGGTTCGATCTACAGGTATGTCGAATCCTTAGTCTTCTTGGTTTCTATAGTTAATTTTCACATAGGTTTCGACGGGTAGTGGATCTGTGATTTCACATGTGATTCTTGCTTTATTTTTCATCCTCCTGTTCTTTTGGATTTTTGTTCAATTTTCGTAAATGATTGAGTGATTTTTAAGCTTTTACAGAGGTGGGTCTTGAATTTTTGTTTTTTATTTCAGATTTTAGGGATTTTTTCATTGACTTGTTTGTCTTAGAAAGATTCTGATATGAATCGCCCAAGTTGAACCGAGTTATTACCGAGTCCTCTGATTTTGGCCGAGATGTACGAGATATTGCCGATATTAGTTCAATTCGTGATTTTTCTGATTCGCATACCATTATCATTAGGTCTATCAAAATCCAACATCACACGATTAACCGACACGAATTAAACAGGTTTGGGTGATAGCCGAGTTGACCAATTTAACACGTTTAATAAACAAGTCGTGTTCGCGTGAGACATGTCAACCCATTTATCCGTTTAAATAAAATTAATATAATAATAAATTAATAATTATTTTAAAAAAATTCACCAAATTTTTTTTAATGACAACCAGACAGAAAATATATAATTTTTCCCTAACCCTAATTCCTTTTACGCTGAACGGCTGAAGCCTTGTTGCGCCTCCACCACTCTCCTGCTCCCCTCTCTCTCCTGCTCGACAGTCAACAACAACTCAGCGAGCTGCGAGCACCGTTTCCCGTTGAACTACAGTTCGTCTAACACCCGATCCTCCTAGCTGGAGGATATCCATCTATTTGTTGGTCTTCTCTGCTTTTGTTTGATGTCTCTTGGGCTAGATACTTTATTTTCTCAATTAATTTCTCAGTGACAATGCCAGTGGCTGCCTTTCTGGGTTCAAAAACCCGTTCTAAAAAATGAATCTAAAAAATGGAACAAAAAAATTTGGATAGTCTTTAGATGTGCTTGGTTATCTGTGATTTACTTTTTTTATGTTGATTTTATGTGTTCTTTTTTATTTTTTTTGTCGATTATGTTGTTTCATCTGCTTCCTTTTGGTTTGGTATACCATTTTTGTTCGAATCTGTACAAGTTTGAGAATTTCTTTTGGTGCTAAGATCACATCCCTTGCAAAATAAATTGTGAATTGTTCACTTGAGTAAGGTTTTGGCGGATTTACATATTTTTGATGTATATTTTTTTTTGTCTCTAAATTTCTATTCTCTAGACCTTTATATACATTTATGTATATTCTTTTGGTGATAAATGTCTGATTGGGTAATTCCCAGTGGGCTTGGCCTTGTTTTGTTTCGTTTGCTCAAATTAAGAGGCTTTTGTGTAAGATGGATTATAGAACACAATAGAAGGCTTCCTGTTAGATCTACATCAGGTGGTCTTGATGAGCGATGTTGATTTGTTGTCTGCTGTTGCTACTGCTAATCTGATGCTGGGTGGATGCATAAATGTTATGGTGTTGCTGTGTAATAGCATGTATGATTTTTTACCAGAATTGTGCCTACAGGAGGAGTTTTTGTTCAAAATTTATACTTTGAAGGATTAAAGTCATTAAGTTGGTGTGTAAATAGGATTTGTTCCCTTTTATTCTTGTAATTCTTTGAATTGTATTCAATAAAATTTTGGTTGTCTTTTTTAAACAAACAGATAAATGGTTTAAATGGGTTTAACGGGTTGTTTACCATGTTAAACCGACCCTACCCAACCCGAAACGTTTAAAATTAGACGTGTTAAACCAGTTGTGTCATGTTACCCGTTTATTAAATGGTTCGTGTTCGTGTTTAGATTTTTACCCGTTTATTAAACATGTCGTGTACGGTTTTACATATTTTTCACCCGTCACCCGACACGGTTGACACCCCTAGTTAACGTATTGAGAGCGGTCGAATCGTATCGGACTCGGTCGATACCTTGAACCATGGTTCCTAGTACCCCATATCTTTCATGTTCAATCTGGTCCCTTAATCATCATTAAATCCTAAATCTTTAAAATATTTCACTTAGCCAATCATCCCTTTCAACTTGCACAAAGAAGATTCCTAGCAATTATCTGGTATCCACATTATTTTGTTAATTTTATGTTCAACTCATGAGGATGCAACACTCGCCTACGCAAACAATGGCAAAGGAAAAATAACAAATACATGGGAGTTATAAGCCTCATGTAACATTGAGTACTCAAAGGCTTAATCTCATGTTTTGCAAAGAGTACATTCAAATTGATATTTTGGTTGAAGCTTTAATGTTTTTGGTCCTCTTACATTCAAAATAAGCTTCATAAGCACATATGCCGAAACATAGGATAGGACAGTCTCTCATGCTAATGATAAGTGCATCAGATGTCAACTGAAAGAGTGCATGATGTCATGTTCACCAATGTCCAACCCTTCATTAGAAAATTATTGAAGTATTCACTTCCCTTCATTTAAGAAGAAGCCAAATTTTCATCCTATAATCAAAACAAACGTGAACATGGACAAATCTGTGCAATTAAAAGAACGAACTCAAAATATCTCAACGGTGATCATGATGCAGCCCTAAGAAAACAACACCTATTTAAGTTTCAAAACTTATTAGAAAAATTCGCCAATTATCAGCTTCTAAACATCCATCCACATCTTAATCCTCAAAACACAAAACCATTGTTCTATAAACCATAATCATCATCTGTAATATGTAGGGTCTGTCATTCTAAACCAATCTTTATTAAACAAAAAAAAAATTAGCTAAAAACACTTCACAGGTTTACATTTTATAGTTAATACAGGAATAAAACTATTAACAGAATATATCTCAGTCCATTTACCTATCAAATTCATCTAAAAAAATATTAGGGCCGAGGCAATAATCAGCTTATTATCTGTATCCCATATTTTGATTTACCACTTAAAACTCAGCCAGCTTCAATTCAATCAACGTAAACCCAAATATCTTGAACCTGAAAATAGTAAATCCGACTACATTTCCACTCCAATGGTGGGCCATTATGTTCCCTTGTCTCACCTTAGGGGGAGAACTAGGAAGAGTTTATGTGGATTGACAGCTCCTATCCTAGCAGCTAGTAGTCCTATCCTATCCACCGGACAATGGGCATTCTCGTCCGAGGGAACCTTATTTACTTTACTCAGATTGCTGAGCAGACCAGGCTCATCCTTTTATGTTGAGGTGTTAATCGATCAATTAAGACTCAATCAGCCAGCTTCAGTTCAATCAATCTAAAACCAAGCCTTCATTTGTTATCGAACAGAAAAAAAATAGATCTTCAAAGCACAATCATTATAATAAAAAATTGACAAGAAAACCAAAATCATTGGCTTTTGGATTGATACCTGGTAGCGATGAGATAGGACATCGTCGGAATCATCGGAGTCATTGTCCATGAACTCGTAGTCCATGGCGTTAGCATCATCAGATTCCACGGCTGTCTCGCCGCTATAGAAGTCGTCATCGAAAGATTCTGCGTCGTGCATATCATCCTCTGATTCCATCTTCGCTATTCAAAGTCGACCGAGCCCTACAACAATTAGAATTGATATCAAGCTGAAGAAACACGTACTATTATTCTCTCGTTCTCTCTTTAGAGAAGGTACAATGATTGAGGTTGTAGATTTGGGTAGGTACGTAAGCTCCGATATTGATCGGAAAAAATTAGAGAGAGAGAGAGAGATGACTTTTCAGCTTTTTGATGGTGGACAAGGACTTGGGCGAAGAAAAAAAGAAAGAAATGGCGAACAAATAAGGCTGCGTTTGGACTCTTTTTTTTTTTTTTTTTTTTTTTTGGGCCGGAGTGGTGATAAACAGTCTCCCAACGGGCTCAGCCTAGAAATTTTAGGGGCCAGACCTATTTTTCAACCTAGGGGCGGGCCAGTCCAAAAAAATTGGTCGGACATTGTTCAAGATCATTCCATGGCCAAGCTTCAAAACTTCGGGGTGAGCATCTTTAATTTTTACTTTTTTTTTTTCAAGAATATTCATTTTTTTGACTCAAATTCATGAAGACTCAAATCTTTAATGGTGAAAAATAAGTTGATAGGTCTCACTCGAACACGGCATGTTTATTAAACGTGTTAGACGGGTCAATCCGTTTTACCACCTATACCCGTTAAGGTATCACCCAAACCTATTTAATTCGTGTCGATTTGTGTCGTGTTAAATTTTGATAGGCCTAACCTTATGAGGTACTTTATGGAAGGTCATGTTATTCTCCAATTTGTTGGAAGAAGGTTAGAGAAAGACCCTCTATAGGTCCGGACTTAATTAGAGGTACCTCGGGGAAGTTAAACTTGATACAAAAGCATTTCTCACTGCTCAGAGTCGGTAGAAGAGCTACGTCGACAAGCGACGATAACATCTGGAGTTTGATGTTGATGATCATGTCTTTAAGAATGTGATGTCTAAGAAGGGAGTGGTTAGGTTCGAAAAATGAGGAAAGTTATTGTCGAGGTATATTCGGCCCTTCGAGGTACTCGAGAGGGTTGGCTCAGTCAATTACCAGTTGGCGCTATCGCCAAATCTATCGGTTGTTTACATGGAATTCCATGTCTCCATGCTCCGAAAGCACACTCTAGATCCTGTGCATGTGATTGAGGTGAGTTAGTTGTTGATGTGGATGAAACCTTCAAGGTGGGACCGGTGCATATCATGAATAGCCGAGAGCATATTTTGCGATGCAAGATTGTGAGGCTGGTGAAGGTTTTTGGTAGCATCGTGGTATGGAGGAGACGACATGAGAGCGTGAGGAAACTATCTGTTCTTATTTGATGATGGAGATACATTTCTTGCAATCATAGAATAACACATGACTTGTTGTAATTGCATGTTGTTATGTGTGTGTGTGTGTTTAATTTTGGGGGAGGAAATTCCTTTAAAGGGGAAGAATGTAAAACCCAAAAAATTTTAAAATTTGTTAAAAATGGTTAAACAATAATTGAATTCGTCTCGTAAAATCTTTTAGAACTCAGATGAGGAGACGAACATCACAGTTGAATTCGTCTCGTAAAATCTAGTTTTCAGTCAAACTTCATCGAATTCTGAGACAATTAGATTTTTTGTATTTTACGATGCGATCAGGTGTCATGCGAATAAAATAAATGGGATCAAATTTTATTCACGAAACCCAAAAAAAAAATTTAAGTTAGTTTGAATAAAATATATTGAAATTAAAACAGGACAAGATTTAATTTATTTGAGATAAAATTGGATCAGAAAAATACGGATATATGACTTAATGAGAGCCAAGCAATCGAGAGCATAAAAAAGGGGGAAAACATATTTTCCCCCCATTTGTGTTGCTGGGTTTTTCTGATAGAGAAAGGGAGAAAGAAGAGAGAGAAAACTCATGATCTCCCAATTTCTTCTCTGATCTAGGGTGATCTGTCCTTCGGATTGCTTTGGGTCAAAAACAAAAGTTATTCTACAGGATGAAAGCTATGAGTGCATACCAAAGATCGCAAGTTTCGTCAAAATCTCAAAGACGAGATTATTTGGGTCAAAACCTTGAAGCTTGATTTGGGTAAACTGAGACTTCTCTTGCGTGGCATTATGCTTCAAGATGTAGGGTTCCTTTCCTAACTCGATTTATTCTCAACCTAGGGTAGTATGTGGAATAGGTAGCATGATTATCTATGAAATCTCTTGTTTAATATACTCCTAATGTAGCTAGAGTATGAGACATGGTGTAAGATTGATAAAACTAATTTTGCATTATTGGATTTTGTTGAAATTGCTTGTTTGTAATTTCTTGAGTTATGTGATGAATGAGGCATGCTATGTGTTTACTAAATTTGTGCCTTCTAGGCGTTTGACAAAATTCATTGAATGATTAAGTATGTTATTTAGATGAAAATTTTATAACATGCTTTGGTGATGTTGTAGATTGTGATTATATGCATATGATATAATTGATAATTGCTGAAATATTTCAATGTTGATAGACATTGAAATTGTTCATAATGTACTCATGACATATTGAACATGATATAGAAATTATAATTGTACATTACATTTGCATATGCACAGGAAGCATTACATTCGTGGGTATGTGACATAAGTGTGGGTGTATATGCATGATTTGATCAAAGACCATCCTTGGTGGGTTGATAAGTGGGCTCGAGAAAGTTAGACCTAGATTTGACTATATCGCACAGGTTGCATCGAAAACAAGGGTTAGAGTTAGCAAGAAGGGTTAGATTCTCCCTCGGATATAAGACCTGATAAATTTTGGATACGCACTTCAGTTGATATTGAGTCCATAAAGTGTGTCAACATACGCAGAACCATTGGTGGGAGTCCATATTTGTCGTGTCAGTTAGGTACCAGTTGGTGGAATTCCATAAGTACCCGCCCCAAGAAAAATTCAGGATTTCATAAAATGGTCATTGGATGTTCAACATCAATGGTGGGTGGCTTGGAATGCCCGGATGTATACGCTTTGTATTGCATTTGTTATGGGAGTCAGTGGAGGATTCGAATTGTATGCATGTGTAAGTATTATCTCATGACATGTAATGACATTATGGAATCCATTTATGAGTTGCATATTCTTGAATAGATGTTTGATTGATTGTTGAATGGTATGTAAAAATTTCATGTGCATCTGGGTTGGAGAGTAGCCTCTTTTAGAGACACTCTATTGAGCGTGACTCAACCTTTATGAGAACAACATTTCAGGTATAGGACCAGCGCCACTGGATAGCCCTCAATTGGGCCCTTGTTGATGAAGAAATTGAGATGTAGCTTTGAATTACATTTTGTAAATCAATTTTGTAATTTATTTAAAACTTGTAAAATTGTATAAAGAGTTTTGTAATGAACTCTTATAGACTTTAATTTGTGATAATGAATGAATTAATGTATATGGGAAGAGATTGAATGGTTAAAGGTTGAAGAATGGAAAGAATTGCAGAAAATCTGGGCCCAGGTGTCGGTACCTAAGTGATTAAGTGTTGGTACCATGCTGTTGGATGACCTAGGTACTGGTACATAGACTTATGGGTACTAGTACCTGGATTCCAGTGGGCTCAGGTACTGGTACCTCGATGGATAGTGAACTCAAATACCGGTACCATGACGTATAGGTATCGGTAGCTAGCAAATAATGGGCTTAGGTACCGGTACCTTGGTGATTAAGCACTAGTGTAATTACCTGAGTTTTGTTAATTAAAAATCATTGGTTGTGTACTGTTAGATGTTTAGAGTACGGATAGACGAACTATAAATTGATGACTCTAGTGCGGTGCATAGATGTTCTAGAGATGGTTAAGAGGTCTGCTAGGTGTAGGAATGTGATTGGTAAAAAAAAATGAGTCCAGAAACACAAATAAACGAAGTAGAATTAGTGCATATTGGTGAATTAGAAATACGGGAGTTGCATTAGTGGATTAAATTGGAGATCAATTCGATGTCCAAAACTTTAACAGATATTTTAAAGTGCTTGATTTAATATATATGTAATTGTGAAAAAAAATATTATTTTTAATTAATTTTCAAAATTAAACAAAATTGGAAATTTAGCAAAATGCCATTGAAGCTTCAAGGGTCTTCTACACATGCAAGGTGGATGATGGAGGCTTGCTAGGTTGCATGGAGGACACCCAGCTGCTTGGGGAAAGCTGAGTGAGTTGCTTGGAGGTGGATAAAATAGAGAAAAATCCGGTGGGAAGAGAGAGATGAGAAAGAGAAGTTAGAGAGAGAAAGTATAGACTTTGAAATTTTGGATTCTTGTAGAGACTACTTCAAACACTAAAATGTATACTCACAGCCTAACATGGATGTTAGGAACTCAGTTATGTATTTAGATTTGGATTTGGTTTAATATTAATGCATGGATTTGTGTTTTAAAGTTTAGTAGGTTTTTGGATTTTGAAACGGGTTTAAGATTTGAGAATGATTTGGGTTAATTGTTTGGGGTATGATGACTAATGTAATTAAACTGAAGAACACTAAGAGAATCACTGAGAGTCTTGTTTTAGTTTTGATTATATCATCATAAAAAAAAATTGGTGATAGAGAATTGAGAGATATTTTGGGGTCCTTAACAGTTTATCTTCACATTTTGGTATATTACAAGATATATATTGTACTGGACTGTATCTTAGGGATTCGAAGGTATAGGTATCATGAAAAGAGTTGTGATGTTCATGAAAACCACTAAGGATTGATTACATTGTTTATTGATTCTAGCTTAATGTTATAGATTGAGAATAAATACTTGGAAGATAAAAAAAATTAATTGACCTTAACCGAGTCGGTGAACATGTAGAGATATTAAGATTGATCTAAAAGTATAAATTCGGATACAAGTGAGCTATGAAGGAGATGGCAAGACTTATTGATTTGAACTCAAGATTGGAGATTGAGAGCAAATATCTTGGAGATATAACTTGATCCTTAGCCTAAGTAGTATAGTTGGTTAATTACAAAATTTCTTTTGAAGGAGAAAGAGGGATCATTAGTGAACACATTTTGGAATGTTATAATCAATGAACATATGTGGTGAAACATGACATATCTTCACAAAACCTTACGAACCTATGAGAATTCGTATCTTGTGACTAGTTTTGATTTGTGAATTGGTGGATTATAATTCATATCAGAGTGCATAGCGAACTATTTCAGTAATAACTACAATGGTGAATGTAAAGAGTATTATGAGGAATTGCAAATGGATGTGCAACCTAAAAGTTGATTCTAGAATATTGACTTATGTGGGAGTGTGAAGTTGTGATTTGAAATTATTGTTAGGTTTCAAAGATTGTGAATTTATCTTGGCTAGAGAGAGAAAAAGTTATTAAGAATGTTGTATCTATTTTAGGAATTTAGATAAATTTTACCGTAATGTCAATACTAAATTTGTGTTATACCATGATTTTTGTATATGAAAGATGTGTAACCTTATTAGCGGAATTGCATTTGAGTTGTTTTTATATGCTTATAAAGAAGTTACATGTAAGAAGCAAACCTGAGGTTTAATGAAAGAATTGATGAAATTCAAAAGAGTGGTGATCTTTGATGAGTAGACAATTAAGTACTATGCTCTAGTGTTTATGCATGATAAGAAATTAGTTGGAACATTCGTATACAATTATTGAGAATAAATGTGATAAATGAATTATAGTGAATGAAGTTAATATTGGGGACTTTACGTAACTGCAATGATGTTATAAGTGGAAATGATGGATTCAAAATTTAGAATAAGATATTCTGTTATGATCTTGGATTGTTATATAAGGGATTAATATTGTGTTAAGACTCTGTTGTCAATTAGAATTAGATAGACTAACTCGACGATTAAGTTTCGAGGACGAAACTTTTTTTAGGGGGTGGATTATAAGATCCCATATTAAAAATAATATTATCTTAAGAGTTCTCCTAACATAAATAAAATGATGGTAGAAACTTAGAATCATTGTTGAAAGATGGATCAAGAAGTTCAAGTTTTAAGAGTATTGACTTTTTGGTCAAACTTAATTTTAAATATGTTTAACCTTTAGAGCAGTGATTAGACAAGTTTCTAAATATTTTTAAGTCAAGATAAGGTCTTCATTGAATCTTGAAGGTAAAAAAAACCTTGAGAGATGTAATAAGGGGTGTATTATAAGTTAGGAAGTATTTCGGAGTTAAAATACATTTTAGATAGAATTTGGTTAAGAATGATTTTGACACTGCCTTAGTATTTGGACCATATATTTTTACCCTGTTGTCCTTTTGAGATAAATTTTTTGTGGGAGACAATAGACTTCCAGGGCTACAAAATTGTATTTCATTAAAAATTTTCAAATCGATCTCTAAATAGGCCAAAACTTCACTGGAAGTTTTAGCAGAAATAGGAAGTCCGTTCGAACGTGAAATGACGTTTGAACGACAGTGCGTTCCAGTACTTTTTGGTCTGATGGGAAAACAAAATTACTGGGAGCAAAGGACGTTTGAACGTCAAAATGATGTTCGAACGTGAGTTACAGATCTAGGTGTTCATAATCGCGCATAAGAGGTCATTTTTTCCACTATAAGTACTTAAGGACGCCTTCATTAGCTTCATTTCAACAATTCTAACCCTAGAAAGATTTAGAGGGGAAGAAAGAAGGAGAAAAACACAAGATCAAGGAGGATTTTTACTTTAAAGTGGATCAAAATCTCAAGTTCTTCATACCAAATTAAGGAAGAAGGTAGGTGTTTTCTTCCATTTTTGATTATTAACGTTAGAGTTTATATATATGTATGTTTTGCTTCTAAATCTTAGATATATGCTATGAAATACTTGTTTCTTGAAGTTCTTACTACTATTACCATGTTTTGAAGGTATTTATGGTTTGATAGCCAAAAAAACCCTAATTTTTGAGAAATATGGATTTTTCTTCTAAATATTCCCTTATTCTTGATTACAAAACTCTAGTACTTGATTAAATCCTAAAAATTATATATTTGATGATCTCTTGCTCATTTTTATTAAATTGTTCAATTTGGAAAAATAAATGTAGATTTGGATATGAAATTTGAGAATTTTTGGATTTACTTATGACTTGAGAAAATGGTTGGTATTGTATCTCTTGTATGGTTTGTTGTGATAGACTTGAATTGTCTTCGAGAGTTGTCATAGAGTGTTAGAGGTTAGTCTATCCCAGTGGGGGTGAAATGATTCCCTAACACTTGTAGTGAATTATTATTTGTGAGAGCAACCACTATTGTTTGCTTAGGTTCGAGGTTGAGGGCTGGTATACCTTTCCTTGGGAGGATTCGTCAATTCCGTGAGAGACGGAATACGTCTTTCCTAAAGTGGTTTGTGATTTGGCCCTGCAAGGAATGTGATGGATGAACGAGGTAGAATCATTTGTGTAGATTCCTGAGAAGCGACCAACATACTTGAGATACGGATACATATTGTGGGTAATGGTACAAATTGTGGGTTATTGTTTATTTTTGTGAAAATGGATTCTTACAGGAACTTGTTGAAAATAGTTTATTGTTGAAATGACTCATTGTTGGATTGGTCTAATATTGGAATGGTTTATTGCTTTGGAATTGGTTTTTCTTCTTCATTGACCTTATTGTTGTTGCGTAAACAAGAGATCTTATGAAATGTCTTTGTTTTATCTCAAAAGTTATATATAATATTAGTGAAATAAGACCGACCTATTTTATATGTTTTCTAAACTTTGCTTGAGTTTGAGAGGATTTTCCTACAGAGCTTAGTGCTCACCCCCTATAAATAATATTTATTCTTAGATATTGGTTTAGAGGAAGAACTCAGAGTTGACGAGCAGGCAGTTTGGAAAGTGCAATTGGATGGAAGTGTGGATCTTAAGGGAGATGTCCCGAGTTAGTCTCTTTACGTCCTAGACTAGGGAATACATTTTGAGACAGTGTATGAATGATATTATGTTTATTCTGCTGCCAGATAATACTTGATTTTTGGGATATAATTGTCATGGTTTGACATATTCTCTTGGATGAGGCTCTAGATATTATGTATAATGAATGAAATTTTCTTTACTTATGAATCTTATTAGTTGCTCTCATGATGTAAATGATTTTATATAGTAATGTCGTCCAAGGTAGATTTTGGGTCATGACAGGTCTTGAGGAGTTGTTTAGTGGTGGTTTGTCGTGGTGTAATAGTTGTGTAAGGGTTTGAAGAAGTGCAAATGTAATTTTTGATAAAAACTTGTTTAAGCTTCGAAAGAGGGCTCTGGTCTAGCTAATTTGGGGTCAAGGAATCCTTTTCCAGCCTCGAAATGGATTTAGAGGTCGTTTTAGGGGTGAAACGGGCAGTTGTAGGTCTGCCCTTGTGTTTAAAAAATGATTTTTGGCCATCTTTGATCAATAATTTGATGCTGTTAGAATTCAATTCAAAGGTTGACTCTAAGAGAGATTCAAACTAGGTTATCCAAAGAGTATGTGGATGTTGAAATCAAAGGAGATGGTGTACTATAGCAGGAGAACTAGGGGTCAAAGTGGGGTGATTGGGCAGAAACTTTTGCACTTAAAGCAAAAGTCAAACAAACAAAGGTTGAAGATGAAGAGGGGTGAGAGACACTAGTGGACTCCAACGGAAATTTTGGTATTGTCTTTGACCTTTGATCGACCTCTGGTTGGTGCCAAAATTTTTGTAACATCTTTACGGAGGTCCTGGTATAATTTCAAGTTGATCCGATGGCCGAATCAAAACGAGGAGTAAAATGATTGTTTTGCCTTTTGGGGTCAATTGGATCCAATTTTTGAGTGATTTTGAGAAATAAATTTTATATTTATTCTTAGGTAGGTTAATTGAGTATGTGTATTAAATTTCATCGAAAAATAATGTTGTTTAATTTTTAGTTATTTCAGATAAAAATACCGAGCGAGTAGGGTTTCTCAATTCTGGAACAGATGATACTTTTCCAACTTGTTTCTAAATTATTCCATAATTTATTTATGATGCTTTAGTATGTTTTGAAATATCTGATTGGGTGTTTTGAATATTAACTTGGATGCGGACCCAAATGCAGGATTTTCTGAGTGCGATTTGTATTAATGTTTTGGAAATTATAGTATTGCTTGAATTGCTCGTATTGAATGAAACTCGAGGATCATTTTTAATGGAAATATAAGTGCACGTAGGTAAAGTAGAAAAAGGGATTACATTCCAATTAGTGGTCGTACAGGGTACTCATTGAGTTTATAAATGCCTAGGTTGCCCTGTTGGTCTTTGGCCTTGGGTACTGAACGTTGATTAGACAGCGTATCTTTGTCGAGGTAGAAGTCTCCCAAAAGGTTGGATCATATGTTCGTATGGACCCTTAGTGGTCTATTATGATGAATTGCCTACCAGTGTAGCACTGTACTTGAATTTTTGAACTCTCTCTTTTATAGTTTTATTTAACTGTTACAGTTTCACATGAAATGACATTTTTTGCTGACATATATTTATCAAATGCTCATTTGGATTCTTGCCCAATCATGCTAAACTATACTATTTTCAAACTCGTTTGCTTAAAAATTGAGTTACTCTACTAAGTTGTTGATGCTCATCCTACATTATTTTTCTTTTTTCAGATATGAAAAAGCTGGGAGATGTGTACATATAACCTATCGAGGTTTCTGTATATCTTAGGAAGATGTATTCAAAGTTTGTAATAGAATAAATAAAAACCTAATGTATAACGTATATTTAATTGGATATTAGTTTATAATAGTCCAAAATGTGTTAGGTTAAAAGTGTTGCATATGTTTGTACAACTAATTGTGGTTTGTATATTGTGAGTTATTATGGTATGCTACTTGATGACTCAGTATTATAACGTTTCGTGGTTTAAAGTAACATCTGTCACATACCGAGCCGATTCGGGGTGTGACAACAGGTACCTAGCAAATGGTAAGGACTTAGCAGATAGAAGGTTTTGGTACCGGTACCGTGTGTAAGAGGTACCGGTACCTCTTCCAAAATTTTCAAAAATTTAAATACAACTCTGCCAAACCTTCAGATCTTGAGCCCTCTTGTTGAGATGATTTAATTGGTCAAATTTTAAGTTCTAATTGATGGAGATGGATCTTGAAATGGTCAAGTGGTTGATAAGTGCATAGATTATGCGTTTGGGAGTGCTCTGGTATAAGGGAGACTCTGCCCAAACTCTGTATGGGTTATGATCGCGGTGAAAGGGATGTGATGATGTGGTGTGGGCTTATACGACATTCATGGATACTTCCGCAGGTTGATCAACTGGTTAATAAAGGACCTCCAGATTTAGGGGCATTACAAGGCTTGTCACTCCTATTCTAACTTATGCTATTCTAGGACTCCCAAAAACCACTATATAAAAGACAAGGAATGACAACTGGACTCTCTTTCTTCTACTCCTCCCCATCAATATCATCATCGTCATTGTCATTATCTTCCTCATCATCCTCCTCATCATCTCCAAACTCTACAAGATCATGAACAATCGAGAGGGATGGAACAGATGGATGGACAAAAGTGCTAGTCCCAGGAGCCAGTGGTGGAATATCTGATACGGTAGTTGGTAGTGGTGGTATTTCAGGGAGAGGCTCTCCTGGGAATGTCTGCTCAAATCCCGCTTCATCATTAGTGTCAGTAGCATTAGAGTTCACTCGAATTCATCCAATTTAAGGGTGTCTATCGCAATTTAATGGTCCTACGACAAAAAATGTCTACCAAAATTTAAGGTTGGGTTAAGCTTTAGGAATTTGGAAGCTTTTAACCTAGCTCTTCTAGCTAAACAGGCTTGGAGATTAATCCAAGCTCTAACGTCCTTATTAGCTAAGGCCATGAAGGCTAAATATTTTCCATTTTCTTCTTTCTTTGAGGTTACACTTGGGTCTAATCCATCTTATATCCATAGGAATTTTTTGGCTGCACGTAAGGTTATCGAAGCTAGGTTGTGTTGGCGTGTTGGGAATGGTAGTAATAAGGCTCGCACTAGGCGCTCATTGATTAGCACACAATTTTGTTTATGCTGAAATGCTAATCAACTCATTTTGTTTTCTTTTGAGTTTTAAATGATGCAAAGTATAAGAATTAAAGTTCTAATGCCATGTGGTTGTATTTGCCGTTGAATGGAGACAATCATTGCTTTGAAGACCCTCTCACACCCCTTGGAGTGAAAGGAATTGAAAAGATAGTGTGAGGATGGCTCGGGAGCAAAGGAATCAAGAGCTGCAGACAAGGAAGCAGAATGGTACCGGTACCCAAAACCTACTGGAGTTGGGGTACCGGTAACGGTACCACGTTCCTGACATGCCCAAATTTCACATATCTGCTCAGCTGTTTTGAGGGCCCCACCAGTGCGACTCCACCACTTCTCTGACACACCCAGGATACTGTTCAGCGTGCCCTCTCCTTCCTTTGGTCCCTGAGGCTATAGCATTTAATGAGGAGTGAGAAAGAAGGAAAAAGAGCAGCCCCTGACATGGGTCTGGCCCTAGCCTGCCTCCTGATCCCTTTGGTTGACTGCCACCTCCAGAGGGTCAGCCATGCCCTTTTGCACGTTTTTGGTAGGGTGCTGCTTACTTCTCCAGAGGATAGGAAGGGATATACCATCATTCCATTTTGTAAACAAAAATATAGAGAGAGAAGCTCTCAAGGTAGAAGATGATGAATAGTGAGTTCTAGAGAGAGAAAATGACGTTTTACATGTATTTTCCATTGTTTCAGCTGTGAATGTTTTGAAAAGATCCTTGGAACTTCTTGGAATGTTATGAATGCTAGTTCATTTTATGTTATTTCCGAGTTAATACTCTTTTCAAATGCTTTACCATGAATGTTCTTAAGTTCTTCATTCTCATTCATTCAAAATGGGTTTTCATCTCTTCCAAACCTAGCTTGTGATTTATTGCATTTAGCTACTCTAGACTTTCATTCCATTACAATGCACTTTCATTATATAGTCATTCTCATTTCAAGTATGAATAGCTAAATCTTCTAGTTGGCAAGACCAAGGGGAATCTCTCTTTGGGCATACCATTGCAACTCCTTCTCCACCCTCCCTTTAGAGTCAAATGGTTTGTTTTGACCGGATAGAAGGTGAATGAGTCGATGAGACTTTGATAAACCGTAGGCCTAGTCACGGTTTATGCTTAACCCCTCATCGATCTCACTTCCGGCTCTCCGTGAATCAAACATTCATTCACACTCAATCGGAGGTGTGGGTTGAGTTGCGGTGACATACCCATTGGAGTGACCTTTTTGGACTTGCCAACATTTGTTTCCCATTGCATTTTCATTTGCAAATATTTCACCAACCAACTCTCAAGACAAAAGATTTTACATTTCCGTTTTTCACCAAATCACTTCAAACTTGTCTCACTTCCTTCCCTGTGGATACGACCTTGGAATACTCTTCCAAGTATTTTAGGACACACGAAAGTCTCCTTGCGATTGGGGAGCATTTTTGTGCACACACATCCCATTTTACACCATTCCATTTCCCTCACCTCTTTGCCCTTTCTTTTGATACTATCCCGAGGGGAAGAAATCTTTCTCCCCCGACCATACATTGCATCACATGAGGGAGAGTAATTAGGGGTAAGTTGAGGTTAGGTATTTCGATCAATCACTCATGCTTTTTGGCTTCCTCATCTCTTTGTGTTATTAGTCATCTCCTTGATGTGGATGATGAGGCGTTGGTTAGTTCGCTAATTGAACGTGACCGAAGATCCTGGAATTTTGAGTTGCTTAAATCAACTTTATTGTACTTTGAAGCAGAGGAGATTGCAATCATTCCTTTGTGTGGCACATTTTCCTCCGGATTGTATGGTTTGGCATTATACTAATTCTAGATATTTCTCTAGATTTATCAAATAAGTGCTGAAATTAAAATCTTGAAAACAATAATTGAAAAGCTACCCCTTGGTTCGGGGATCCAACATGCATTATATTGCTTATTTATGGAAATGTCACCTTACAACAATTAACCCTCACTTTACTAGAAAGTTAACTTGTAGATTTGATGTGTAACTGACCCATATCACAACAATTGATTAGGTTAGTAGGAAGGTCTATGTACCACACATCAATCAAATAACCTAAGTAAATTCGAAGGTGAACCATTCAAAAGATTTACTTTAACAATTGATTAGGTTAGCAGGAAGGTCTGTCCCCAACATTCGAACGTCGATTCACTACTGAAACTTCCAGTGAAATTTTGGCCTGTCTAGAAGTCGATTTGAAAATTTTTCATGAAACACTATTTTGTAGAACTGAAAGTCTAAAATCTACTGTACCAATTTCAGATCAAAATGATGTCAAAATAAAAAGTTATGATCAAAACACTAGGGCAGTATCCCAAAATTTCTTTTTACCCAAATTCTCTCTAAAGTGTGTTTTAACTCCGAAATACCCCCAAACTTTTACAACATACCCTATTACCTCAAATAACATTTTTATTTCTACTCTTACTATCTACTTTGTTCATGCATACATCATTACATATATTAGCATATCAAAACATAACCATGTTAATATATAGAGATACGAATGTAGGGGTTTACAATTTCCTCTTGGGTATGTGGAATCAATTCTCTTTCATTTTTCCTTGTAGTGTAAAGTGTTACTTTGACTAGGTTTAGTGCGTATGAATGTGGTTGTAGGCTTTTGAAACACCGTAGACTTATCACAGAGTATGCTTTTGTCCAAGTAACTACATTCATCTTTTGCTTCCTATAAATCAATCAAACACTTAGGCACCATTGGTAGAATGGAATGAATTAATTTGACATACCCACTAAAATGAACTCTATGGATTAGTCAACCCTTTTTCTACTGGAAAATTTCTCAAAACACAAACCACTAAACTTCAAATCACAATATTTTCCATTTTTCCTTTCAGAATTCACTTTTGGAAACACTTGACATTTCCTTCCCTGAGGAGATGACCTAAAAAAAATTTTTCGAGTTAAAACACGACATTATAAGTCTCTCTACTCTTGGGGATCATTTTTTCATATTCACACATTTTTTTGTTCATCCACACACAATTTTCTTGCATCTTGCACGAGCTTGAGTGAGAGTGACACTCACCCTTCATTACAAGCTGTACACATAATCTAGTTTGTGTGAGAGGCAATGGAAAAAAATTAAGTAGTAATGAAAACCCATTTTCAATGATTTATGTTACGTTTTCATTGCTTAAATTTTGAGTATTAATCTGCTAGTTGTTTCAGTAATGTACATATGATAATACAGATGGTCGGGTAGATAGTACAAAATGAAAACCTGAACTTATTTATATTTTAGTCTATTATAGAACTTTAGTTTACACTTCAGTATTACATATTTTAATCTCCATTGAAACTTAAAAATATTAGTACTCATATGACCAAGACTGCATTAGAGGTTAGGAAAATATATTTTTATCTTGAAACTTGATACATGTAGTGGAGAATAATATGATGTCATTTGTGGTTATTCATTCTTGGAGTGACATTTACATTTACTCAATAAGAACAATTTCGTTCAGCTTTATTTCTTGATTAATTTTATTATGCTTGTATTGATCAATATAGATATTCTAAATGGCTTCTTGATTTTGAATTGCTAACACGGGGAGTGTGTTTTTTAGAACTTTTGAGATATGATTTTTGGCCATATTTTCTATGATTTGAGCCTTAGCCCTATTTCTTGGAATTTTTTTATCCTTAGCAGCCATGATTGAACATTTTACATCTTCGATTGTTAACCCACATATAAAAACCAAGCCCATAATGAGACATAATATTATTTACCTTTGGTTATCCTTAGATTGAGCTGATATAGTGATATATAAAAGAATATGTGGTTGAAGTCTTGGAAAAAAAGAAAAGACGAAGTTGTGCACATTTCTAAGATTGGTAGTTATTTGACTTGCTGAAAAGAAAAGAATATACATATTTGCTTCTTGAAAAGATAAAAAGTAAAAAAAAACAAGAAGGGTGGTGAAAAAAAATGCACAAGTGTTCAAAATCATGCGTATAAGAATCAATGTGAAAGTGTAGGTCAAGAAAGATTGGTATATAAATTTCTCTTGGGGTAATGTTTTGAATTCCTATTTCTTTCTATTTCAAAACCCTGACACCCAAGACCACATTATAACCTTAAGAAAAGACCTATTTGATATCAAGAGTTATTGGGAAATACAGTACTTGTGTGAACAAATGAGAGGATGGTGATTGTTTTGTGTATTATGTGTTGATTTCTGTTTATGAGACTACTAATTCCTTCACTCGTGATATAATGTTTATTGTTTATAATCATATGTGAGATGCATTTTGTTTAGAATATACAATAACTCTATTCATTTATGGAATGACGAGGGTATAATAGCCAGTATAATCTGAGTGATTTCATTTTTGAGGGTATAACTAGGGTGAGATTGATTCAAAACTAACAGTAGATAGTAGAGAGGTTAGGTATTTTTGATTGATTTTTCTGATCATGCAGGGTCATTTACACATCACACACTAGTTTTGATGGAAATTCGATTTATAAATATTATTGTGTATT
Source organism: Ilex asprella (assembly GCA_023539305.1). Classification (NCBI taxonomy): domain Eukaryota; kingdom Viridiplantae; phylum Streptophyta; class Magnoliopsida; order Aquifoliales; family Aquifoliaceae; genus Ilex; species Ilex asprella. The sequence continues at coordinate 6,568,438 of CM042202.1, read as the reverse complement.
ATTTAATTCTATAGTTTGACTTAGAATGCACTTGTTCATTTTTTTTATTTGTACAATTTGCTTGAGTATTGGCTAGGTCATATGAAAAGTTCAAAATAGTAGGCAGATTAATGAAAGTTTATAGGTATCTTCACTGAAAATATTTACGAGACTATAACTTGTCCACTAGGGGCAACCTAGGGGGTTTAAAGGCTTATTCCATAAGTTAAATGCAATCGTGAGTCATACTATAAAACTCGAAAAAATTGGATTTTTATGAAAAATGGCAAAATGGTAATTAGTCGCTATAGTATAGGTTGAAAAATTGAATATTTCTAGAACTCAGATGACGAAACAGACCTCACAGTAGTATTCTTTTCGCGAAATCTAGTTATCCAGTCAATTTTCGTTGAATTTCGAGACAATCAAAATTTTAAAATTTTACAATGTGATCGGGCGTCACGTGACCAAAATAAACACGATCAAGTTTTATTTGTGAAATAGGAAAAATAATTTAAAGTTAGTTCAAATAAAATATATTGAACATAACACGACACGAGATTTAATTGATTTAGAACAAAATTAGATCAGGAAAAGACACGACGTGTGACGCATTATGGGCCAAGTATCTAAGGGGTATAAATAGGGGAGAAAAATTATATTTTCTCCCCAATACCCAGCTAATTTCGAGACAGAGAAAGGCTACAAAGGGAGGAGCGTTCTTCAAACTTCTCTTTATGTCTAGGGCCAACTGTTCGTTGGAATGCTTCGGGCCACGAACTAAAGTTGATCTAAGAGGCGACAACTACATCCATGTACCAAAAATCAAGGATTTTGACGAAGTCTCAAGAACAGGATTTTTGGAAATCAAGGTTTGAAACTGGATTTTGGTTATTGGGAGCTTTCTGCTACTCATATTACGCTTCAAGAGATAGGGTTCTTCTTCTAGCTAAGCTTATTTTTAACCTAGGGTTGTGTTTGAAATGGGTAGTTTGACTAGCGATGAATTCTCTTGTTTGATGTACTCCTAGTGTAACGAGAGTATGAGAAATGAGTATAAAGTTGTGCTAAACTAATTTTGCATAAATTGGGTTTGTGGAATTTGCTTGTTATGGTAAATTCATGGGAAATATGATAAATTATATATGCTTGTGTTACATGATTTAGTGTCTTTTCGGTGTTTGATAAAATGCCTAAGTTGATTTAGCATGTTTGTTTCATTGAAAATGTTATAACATGCTGGGTAATAATATGAATTGTAATTATATGCTTTTGATATAATTGACAATTGGGAATGTTGGTTGAAATGGAGTAATGTTATATTATGCTCATGACATGTTGAACATGGTATGTAATTGCAATTAAAATCTTGGTTGCATAATGATATGAAATGCAATTGTACATTACATTGTATATGCATGAGATGCATCACATTCGTGGGCATGTGACACGGGTGTGGGTGTGGATTTGTACATGGTTTTGATCGAACACCATCCTTGGTGTGTTGTTGCGTGGCTCCAAAAAGTTGGGCCAAAGTTCGAATGAGTTGCATGGGTTTGCATTGAAAATGGGTTGGGGGTTAGCAAGAAAGGCTAGATTGTCCCTTGGTTGCGAGACCTGGTGATTTAGATATGCACTCTGTTGGTATTGAGTCCATAAAGTGTGTCGGCGTATGAGAAACCGTTGGTGGATGTCTATAAATGTTGTGTCGGTTGGGTGCCCGTTGGTGGAAGTCTAAGAATACCCACCCCAAGAAAGGCGTGAGATTTATAAATGGTCATTGGATGTGTAACATCAATGACAGGGGCTTGAAATTTCCAGATTCATACGCATAGCATTGCATGTGTTATGGAAACCGGTACAGGCTCAGGTTGCTTTGCATGTGTGAGTCTCACCTCATAACATGACATGAAATTATGACATTTGTTCTTGAAGTTGTATGTTCTTGGATTAAGCCTTGTTTGATTGTTAAATTACATGTAAGCATTTCATATGCATCTAGGTTGGAGAGTAGCCTCTTTAGGAGATACCCAATTGAATGTGTGATGAGCACAAAATATTGTATATTTGATGGCCTCATTACATGCATTTTAGCTCAACTTTTGCACATAAGTACTTAGAGTTAGCCAAAATTATGGATAATGTTGAATTTTCGATGTTGCAGGTAATTATAGCTTAAATAATGGAGTTTAGGACCTTGTAGCTAAGTATGGATATGTGGTGAAGACATGAACACATTACATGAGGATTTGGAGGCTTAAAAGTGAAGAAATCAAGGAGGTATTAGTACTTGGGAACAAAGGCACCCGCACCCACACTATTTGGTTATTGTACCTCGGTTTTCCTCCATTTTGACCCTGATCCACTTCAAATATGAAAAAGTACAAAATATGAAAGTTGTAGATCTGGATGTCTTCTATGTTGTGTCAAAATTTTAGCTCAATCCGACGGTTGGATCAAAAGGTACGATAATTCTAAGAAGACTGGTCTGAAGCAGACAAAGTGCGTACCGGTACTTCGAACTCCAGTAGTGTACTGGTACTGCATACCGGTACGCTGCCCATAACAACCCAGAATGTCTGCAAATCATCCCCACTTGTTTTGGGAGTCCCACCATTGATTCTCCCACTTGCCCCTGACTTTCCTTACACATTAATGTGTCACATACATCCTTGTTGAAGACTTTGGAGACAATGACATTAATGAGGGTGAGAGATAAGGGGGCCGCTAGGGGAGTTGTTGGGTGGACTTGTCCTAGCCTGCCGAGCATTCAACTCAACCTCCCATTGATGGGAGGCCTGCACATTGGCTAGGGGGACCACCATGGACGAAATTGCAAGGCTAACACTCCATATATTCAGCATTCACAAGCATTTCAAAAGGGTGGCTACCTAAGCTTATGAGTAGTCCAAGAAAGATGATGATGAATAGTAGACAGAAATTAATTTTCTTTGCATTTTTCTTCTATCATTTCACTTGTAGTTTATTGTAAGGATCTTGTAATCTTCATTTAATGTCTTTAATGTCATTTACTTTAAGTATATTTCAAGTTTAGTTGACTATCTTAGCTTTTACCATTGTTGTCTAAAGTTTTCTTCATTTCAAGCTTTAAAATGAGTATTAAATATTTTTCTTCATAGTTCAAGTTTTCTTGCATTAGTTTAAGTTTCATGCTTCATTTCAATTATGTCTATTTACATTATGCATGTCTTGTCTTTTATTATGAGTAGCTAGATTTTAAGTTGGCTAATCCAAGGGAGACTTCCTCTTGAGGATTTCTTTTCAACTCTTCTTTTTTCCTCCACTCGGTGTACAGTAGTTCGGTTTGACTGGGTTGAGAGTGGATGTAGTGGTGAGTCTTTGATATTCCGTAGGCCTAGTCACAGTTTTGCTTGGATCCTCATCTCATCCCTAGCTTCCTACAAATTAATCGTTCATCTATGCATCATTGGAGGAAGACTTCAAGTTGAGTTGGGATTCCCATTGGAATGACCTTTTTAGATTAGCCAATACTTGTTTTCTTGCATTTTCATTCACAAACTTTACTCCCCAAACCAAAACTGAAAAGATTTTTCTCTTTTCTCTTTTGTTCATCAAAATCACCTTCACACAACTTGAAATTTCCTTCCCTAAGGTGATGAACTTGAAATACTTTTCCATGTAAAACACGACACTCAAAAGACTCCTTGCGCTTGGGGAGAACTTTTGTTCATACATTTCATTACATTTCATTCATCCACCATTCCGTTGCCCCATTTTCCAAATCATTCCAAGGGAGAGTGACACTTAATTGTTTGAAAACCCTTGCTTTTCCTTAACCCCTAAATGCTATCCCTTAAAATGTGTAGTGTAAGGATAAAGGGGAGTGTCACTCTCCATTGGGATAGTGTCAAAAGAAATGGCAAGAGAAAAGAAAAGTGGGATGATGTAAATATGACGTGTGTATGCACAAAAATGCTCCCTAATCGCAAGGAGACTTTCGTGGGTTGTGTTTTACTTGGTGGTATTCTATGGCCGTTTCCACGGGGAAGAAAGTAAACCAAAGTGAAAGTGATTATGAGTCAAAGAAAGTGTAAAAATCTTTGTGATTGAAAGTTGTTTGGTGGAGTGTGTTTTGGTGAAAATGCAATGAGAAACAAATGTTGACAAATCCAAGAGGTCACTCCAATAGGAATACCTTTTCAACTCCAATTCCTCCTCTGATAGAGCATGAATGAACGATTGATTTGGGGGAAGCTAGGGACAAGATTGGTGAGTATCTAAGCATAAACCGTGGCTAGGCCTACGGGATATCAAAGGCTCACCAATTTATCCACTCTCAACCCTGTCAAACCGAACCATTGAACTCATAAGGGAGGGAGGAGAATGAATTGAAATTGTATTCCCAAGTGGAGGTTTCCCTTGGTTTTGCCAACTAAAAGATTTAGCTACTCATACTTGAAATGGAAATGACAATGAAATGATGAAGCATTGCAAAGATATGAAGTTCTAAAGCTACTAAGTACAAGTAATCATAAGCTAAAAGTGAAGGAATTTATTACCCATTTTAAGCTAAGAAAATGGAAGACTTTGATGCATTAATGATAGAAACTTAAGGAGAGCATTAAACTAGCAATGAATTGAATGAAAATAACATTAATGACATTAAATGAAGTTCTCAACTTCCTTACAGAAGATTACAAGACAATGTAGCAAAGGAAATGCAAAAATCTGAACTTTCTATCACTTGACACTATGCATCTTCTTCCCCACTGCTTCTCTCTCTAAATGTATCTCTATTTTCTCATGAATGCCGAACTCCTCTTCCAAAAACGTGTATGAGAGATGCCCTTAGCTAGCTTGATCTGATTCCCAATATTTGACCTTAAAAAATGGTGGGCTAGTGCAGGTGGTGTAGGTGATGTTTCCTCTCCCAGCTGCTTCTCTCTCCTCTCTTTTCTCTCCTCATTGATGGCCAATGCTCCAAAAGTCCAAGAGGAGGGGCATGATGGGATGTTTTGTGTGCTGGACGTGTCAGAGAAGTGGGGGAGACTTGATGGTGGGGCCCTTGAAGCAACAGAGAATGGCCTGCAGAAACTGGGCTATTTCAGTATTGAGTACCGGTAGATCGAGTGTAACTATCGGTAGTTATGACTCTAGTGAACAACGAATACCGGTAGTTGTGCGGTAGCTTCAGGTCCAGTAGCCAACGACTAACGGTAGATTTTTCCTTGTGCTGCAAAATCCTTGATTCCCTCACCCTTAAAGAAATCCTTAGTGACTACAGGTAGTTGTTAACTGGTTTTGCTTAATTCTTGGTTTCTTTTTCTTTTAATCCATCATCAAGGGTCGTTCTCATCACCATTCATCAAAGATTTGTTTTGGAGAGCTTTAAGAAGTCTCATTTAGCGTTGTTTAACTGCAAACACCAAATATCATTGATAAGTACTCAATTAATACAACATTCCTCATTTAATCTCCAAAATCAATTAAAACGAGATGATTAGCACATCAAAATATACGAAGTTTTGTGTGAATCAACACTCCCCCCCACACATAAGACTTATACAAATTTGAGGGTGATGTGTGGAGATTAGGGAATTATACAACGTTTATCATCAAGCTGTGTGGCTCACATTTTATGGGGACAACATTTTAGGTGCAAAACTAATGCTAGTGGACGACTCTCATTTGGCCCTTCTTTGATGAAGAAAGTCGAGTTGTGGCTTAAGATTATATTTTGTAAAACAATTGTGTCATTGGTTTTGGATATGTTATGTTGTATAAAGGATTGTAAAACAAACTCCTATGAACTAAATTTTGTGTAAAATTTGATGTTGTATGAGTTTGGGTGAATGTTGTGTATGATTGGATGAGTTGAAATTGAAAAATGATTCATTTGGGCGAAAATTGGGCTCATCTACCTGTGGAAAGTCTTGAGCTATCGGTAGAAAAATTTCAGAGGACTCAGCTACCAGTAGCACGTATACGAGATATCAATAGCTCCTCCAAAAATTGCATTGGTTGTGTTTTAGCAGAGGGCTCAGCTATCGATAGCACATACACGAGCTACTAGTAGCAGCTTCTCCAAAATTTTCAAAAAAATTAAAATAACTTTGCCAAGATTTCGGGCCTTGAGTCCTTTTGTTCAAGGGGTGTAAATGGATTGAGGACATATTGATGTATATTAGACTTTGAAATGGTCAAGTGATCAATATATACATAGGTTATATATTTGGGAGTGCCCGGTACAAGGGAGACTCTGTTTAAACGCTATGTTGTTTATGATCTCGGTGAAGGGGATGTTATGACGTGATGTCGGATTATGCAACATTCACGGGTACTTCTGTGGGTTGATTGTTGATCAACGGGTTAACAAATGACCTCTGGTTTTAGGGACGTCACACCTACGAAAGTGGATTTGTTTTGGTTAGAGTAGTTTGTTGTATGTTAGAACTTTGACCTTACTAGGGGCTAGTACGATATAAGTTGGGGGTGTGATTCATTATCAAAAGTGTCGGTTCTTTCTGTATTATTTACGACGGATTACATTAACTCTAAGCTATTAGTTGAATTATTCCTAGAATTTATGCTTTGATTGATTATTAGTGTTTGGTGAATTTAACAAGAAAAATAGGTGAATTGAGTCATTAGTCAACCTTAGGAGAAGTGGGACCGAGTTTTGGATAGATAGGTGCATCTGGACATTGCTTCCCCATCCGGACAAAATGATTGAATCAAAAATGTCTCCGAAATCTGAAGGGATAATTTGCATTGACAATACGAAAGACTTCCATCCAGACCCCGTTTATCCATTCGGAAGCGGTTATTGAAGTTGTCAATTCCTTAGATTTTGAGTTGTTCAAAAGTGGGAATGCATGTGAACCATTGATTGATGATACATTGTATCATCGTTAGGACACAAGATCATTGTTTGGACGTGCAAGTTGACCAAGTCAAAGATCATGAATGTCGCCACCTACGTTCGATGCATACCTTCCGTCTGGATGTACTTACTGGGATATGCACCATTGAACCTTGCCCTAGTAGAGGTATTTAGTGATATTTGTTCCGAATTTTATTATTTTACTGGTTTTGTATAAATAAAGAAAGAGTCAGCTTAGGGCCATCTATGTTCTCCTTAGACCTTTTTCTCAAATTTTTATGAAGCACCAACTTAGGGTCTGTGAGTAATTCCTTTGTTATTCTCTAGCTAGGGTATGGTTTTCAGGATTGTATCTTGAATATTTTATGAATGCAATTATTCTTTTATAGTTTTTGAATGATTTATCTTTTAATATTTCTCGGTTGAATGAATGAGTTTTATCACAGTATCGTACTCTGTAAACTTATCTGATTAATCATTAACTGGATTGATTTCTTGATATGGTTCATTTTTATAATTCCCTACGAGTCTACAATACTAATTCTTAAATTCATATTTTCTTATCAATCAAATTGGTTTTCAAATTTGTATTTTCAAGAAGTTGGAGGTCAACTGAGTTAATATATAGTTGCATAAGTATGATATTTAATATACATGAATGATACCTAATCTCGAAGCTAGAGAATATCTCTCATTTATAACAAATTCCTTATCTTATTTGATTACCTAAATTCAATCACCTTTATATTATTCTTGTTTTTTTTACCTTCTTGTGTTCAAATCAATTCCTTGTGGATCGACCTTGGTCTTATCAAGATTATTACTACATTTGACTACCTGCACTTGGGTGTATCATTTAAGAGTCAAGCATCTATAACTCTACGTATATAATCTCGAGGGAAGATCTATATTAGGTTCTCCCTCTTGAACAACAATTGGTATTAGAGTGTGGTTACATTGAGTCTATAGAAACTTGTAGGCATTTCTTGTTTTTGCTTGGATACCTACTTTTCCTTCAATAGATCTATTGCTGCTACTAGTTAGTATCAAATGTATTTTCAAAAAGAAGGAGGCTCAATTGCACGACCACCACTCTTTGATGGTTCTAACTTTGCTTATTGAAAAGCTCGCATGCATTTCTTAAATTAATTGATGAGAGAGTATGGTTGAAAGTACAAGAGGGTTGGAGTCATTCCACCACTACCACACATGCTAAAAGTGGTGAAGCACTGGTTGAAGTGAAATCTCCAACGACTTGGTCGAAGATAAAGATCAAATCAGCGGGGTGAAACTCTAATAGCTTGAATGTGATATTCAATGTTGTGACACCCAATGATTTTTGAAGGATCACTAATTGGGAGAGTTCCAAGGAGGTATGGGATACTATTGTGGTTTCATACAAAGGAACTATATTGGTTAAGATGTTCCGTCTCCAAAGGTACACCTCACAATTTGACATATTGTGGATGCAAGAGGAAGAAATACTTGGCAATTTTTATATGAAACTATGTGATATTTTTAACTCTTCTTTTGCATTACGTACCAAGATTGATGATGCCGCCATTAAGTGGAAGATCTTGATATCTCTACGGAGGGATTTCATGCAAAGGTGACGCCACTAAAGATGAGTGTCAACATCGCCATGGTATTGATTGAAGACCTAGTTGGATTGATTTTTACTTTTGAGATAAACCTTCTTCCACCAAAAAAAGTTATGGGTGTGACACTAAATTGTAAAATTGAAGAAGGGGGTAAATTTGTGACACCCCATTTGGGAGAAGAGTTCAGAGCCTATCTTGCTTCAAACAAGTACTTTAAGGCTAATTGTTGTCAAGACCTCAAGGTCAAAAGGAAATCCAAGTAGAACTAAGTCCTTTATAAAGGGAAAAGAAGGTGGGGGTAGAACTTCTTGACAAGAAGTTAAGAAGAAGGAGCAAGGTCTCTAATGCTATGAGTGTCATGGATTTGGACACATTGTAGTGGAATATCCTAATGCGAAGAAAAAAGACATGCCCAAGGATAGGAAGAGAGCCTTGAAGGCTGAGGTGAGCAAAAGTGAAAGTGATTCCATAACAAGTGTTGACTCCTTTTAATCATTTGATAAATAGAATTTCACAGCCTTTATAAGTTCATATTCTTCCCCCCACCCTCGAGAAACTTCCAAGGATGAAGAAAAAGAAGTTGAGTCAAGTCCCACTATAGATGTAGATTAATTAGAAGTAGAAGTCTCTACTAGTGAGGATGAGATCGAGAGCATTGAGGACCTCCAAGATGCTTATAACAAGTTATATAAGGGATGTCTAAAACAAGGAGATAAGTTGCTATCATTGAGCACAAGGCTCAAAACTAGTGAGGATGAAAAGAAGGCACTTCATGTAAACTTAGTTAAGTCCAAGTCTCATATTGTTGGGCTTGAGGAGGAGTAGAGGCCCCTCCATTACAAGGTGAGCTTCCTTGAACGAGAGCAAAAAGGGCCTTTAAATTCTTAGAAGATTCTTTAGTTTAACCATATAATAAATCTTGATAGAGACCTTCCTAAAACACCAAAAAGCTTAATAGAATGTTGGATATAGGGAAGAGTGTGGGTGACAAGAGATGCCTAGACTATATAAATATGAACACCACCCTCATTCCTCCAAGACCATGTTTGTGAAGGGTAATCCCAGCCCATCACTCTACGTGTAAACACAATCTTCCTAAAGTCAAAAATTGTAAGGGTTTGCATTCAAAGAAGCTGATTAAAATGAAAACTCAAACCAAAATCTTGTGTGTTTTACATGTGGACTGCAAAATAGGGATGTCTTAGATAAAAAGCTTGTGCAAAATCTTCTTCTTCTGCAAAATAGGGCTCAAAATCTTGTGTTTTACATTAAACAATCTAAAGCCTTTAATCTACAAGCTTTAAATTTTTCGAAGATTTTGGAAAGGTCTTCTAAGTCCAAGTATATGCATTCATTATCTTCTCAAGGACCACATGCTAGAGTGCCCAAAGCTCCTTCTACCCCTAAGATAAAAATTGATCTACACACTTCTAGGGAGAAGAGAGTTAGTGATAAGCATAAAACTTTGTATATTTTGTTTGTGCTAATCATCTTTCTTTAGGTGTTTTTGGAGAGTAAATGTTAGTAATAATGCTAATTGTAATCTCAACGTTGATATTTTCTTGTTTGCAGTTGAAAAGGGTTGAAAATGGCTTTTGAAGGCTTTTCCATGCCACTTAAGATAAATTGGAATGAAAAGATAACAAAGGGATAGCTTAGGGGAGGAGAAAACCAGAAAATCAGTAAAGTAGCCAAACCATACCGGTACACTGTGGCTACTGGAGTTCGCCATACTGGTACGCTAAACCTTCTGGAGTTTGCCATACCGGTATGCGTACCGGTATGCTTTGACTGATGCTTCCCAAATTCCATCAGGCAATCTTCTGCTACTTTGAGCGGCCCACCAACTGATCTCCCATGCTCCCTTGACACGCCCAACACTCAGGACACCCCTTGGGACACCTATCTTGGACTTTTGGAGCTTGGGCCATCAATGAGGAAAAAGGAGAAAAAAGCAGCTGGGAGAAGAGACATTGCCTGCACCAACTGCACAACCTACACCAGCCACCTTAATTCATGGTCTTATGTTGGAAATCACATCAAGGGGGCTACAAGGCCATCTCTTATGCACATTTTTTAGGGGGGAAGTTCAGGATACATTAGACAATAGAGGGAGATAGAGAAGGGAGCTGGGGGTAGAAGATAATGAATAGTGTTTTAGTGTGAGAATTTGAGAGTTTTATGTTTTCTTCATGGCATTGTCTTGGAATCTCCTATAAGAACCTTTAGAACTTCATTTAATACAATTAATGTTATTCTATTTCAAGTCATTGCTAGTTTAATGCTCTCTTAAAGCTTCTACCATTAATGCACCAAGTTCTTCATTTTCGTTGATATAAGATGGGTATTGAATCCTTGCATTCTTATCTTATGATTTCTTGTATCGAGTTGCTTTAGAACTTCATATCTTTGCAATGAATTATCATCACATTTTCATTTCCATTTCTAGCATGAGTAGCTAAATCTTTTAGTTGGCAAAACCAAGGGGAATTTCCACTTGGGTATACGATTTCAACTCATTCTCCTCCTCTCTTTCAGAGACCAATGGTTCGGTTTGATTGGGTTGAAGGTGGATGACTTGGTGAGTCTTTGATAATCCATAGGCTTAGTCACGGTTTATACTTAGATACTCACCGACCTCGTCCTCGGCTTCCCATGAATCAATTGTTCATTCATGCTCTATCGGAGGAGAGTTTTGAGTAGAGATGGTATACCTAGTGGAGTGACCTCTTGCAATTGCCAACATTTGTTTTCTCATTTTATTTTCATCAAAACATTCTTCACCAAACAATTTTCAACCACAAAGATTTTACATTTTCTTTTCCCAAAATCACATTCTGTAACGCCCCAAAATACACCCTGGACGGCATTACATACAATAACCATTTACAATCATGAGAGCAACTACATCACTTCATATGCAAAAGAATTTTTCTTCATCATTCAGGCATATACAATAACATCCAAAAGAATATGCCCAACAATGGCATTTACATCCCCAAAAGAATATAAAAGTAGCTCTTGCAGCAGAAATACTAAATAAACTAGACTACACAATATTTCAAAGGATGTCCTAGTCTAGTACAAAAGCAGCTACTGCTCTACATGTCCACATCGGGATCTATGTTTTCCTCGAGGGGAGCCTCCCAATGCCCCGGCTCATCGATGCCGAGATCCTCCTCTAGCACCACATCTGAAAAATGTAATTTGTAGGGGGTTGAGCACGAAGCTCTGTAGCCACATTTCTCCCAAACTCAAACAAGGTTTTAAAAACATAGAAACGGTCGGTCTCATTTCACAATTAACATATATAATCTTTGAAATAAAACAGGGGTATTTGAAAAGAGATCTCAAGTTTAGACAGTAGCAATAATTTAATAAATGAATCACAAAAATTGAGTTTAGCAACAGTAATCAAGATTCCACTTTAGGCTATTTTGAAAAAAGGGCTTCTTCCCCATGCATTGTCCCATACCAATGCATCGGCAAGAACGACCCAACACATACTTCCAAGTATTTTCGGTTCATCCTCGTACCATGTATGATGTTTGCTTCCCATGAATCTACCCTACGATTATACCTAGTCCACCAATTACAATTCCAGTCACAAGCTCTTTAGAAAGAGGCGTCTACCATCCCAATGGCAGTGACGAGTCCCTTCCTAGGAAAAGTATACTATCCCTTGTTCGAACTCCAGTGAACGATAGTGGTTGCATTACCAAATGACAACCCACTACAAGTGTTAGGCAACCATCTCACCCCCCATTGGGGTAGACTAACCTCTAACACTCTACGGCATCTCTCGAAGGTAATTCAAGTCCATCGCAACACCCATACAATAGGGAAACCGAGAATATGCTCAATTCACAACAATTTCAAGGAATTACCAAATTCCACATTTTCTCATGTAACATACCATAGGATAATTAAAGAAAATGCACAAGAGATCATTATAGCATCATTTGGTTATGTAATATCAAACACTAAGTATTGGAAATCAACAATTAAGAACAATTTAGAGAAAAGTTCATCTATCTTGAAATCTAGGTTTTTTTTTAAGCAAGAAAAGGAATTCAAGGTTTGATCAACAATAATTTTGTTTAAATCATGGTAATAGTCACAAGATGTTGAGAAACAATGATTATATAACATACATGTATAATTAAAAGTGAAAAGATTACATATATATAAGCCCTAGTCTCAATGTGAGTGAATGAGAGAAAACCCCCTACCTTGAATCTTGAAGAACTAGGGTTTTGATTCTTGAATCTACCCTTAATCTCTTGTTTTTCTCTTTGATCTTGTGTTCTCTCCCTCTCTCTCAAGTTATCTAGGGTTTAGGATGAGTAATGGACGACTAAGGAGGCGGCCTAAAGTATTTATAGGCCCAAAAGTCGGACCACGTCGCGATTAAAAACGTTCAGGTTTTTATCGGGTGTACCGGTACCCGGTACCGGTGCCCCATACCGGTACTACAAACCTTCTGGAATAGGGGTACCGGTACCCAGTACCGGTACCAGAAACCTTCTGTAAACGGGGTACCGATACCCGGTACTGGTGCCATTTGGTACCGGTACCCAGTACCGGTACTAATCAGCAGACAGATTCTTCCTCTGTTTACCAAGTTTCCAATGCACTTCCTATTACATTTTCCAAGGTTTTTTCGACCTTCCAGAGTCAATGGAAACCTTATCTTGACCTAAAAGTATTTAGAAATTCATCTAATCCCCATTTTCATGTTTCAACGTCTCTAAAGCTCAAACTTGCCAATATATGTGCGTCTCTAGTATTTATCCTAGTATTAAAATCTATATGGTTTATCCTTACCTCATTATACATATCCACATATTCACAACAATATTTTACTATATATATCTATACAAATATATAAAAGAAAATACGGGGTGTTACACATTCCCTTCAGTTTACTTCCTTCCCCGTGGAAATGACATTGGAATACTTTTCCAAGTAAAACACTACCCATGAAAGTCTCCTTGCGATTGGGGAGTATTTTTGTGCATTTACATATCATATTTACTTCATCCCATTTCACTTCCTCCTTACCCTTTCTTTTGACACTATCCCAAGGGAGAGTGGCACTCACTCCCCTTCATCCATACACTTCACATGCCGAGGGATAGTTATTAGGGGTTAAGGGAAAGCAAGGTTTTCCATTATCAGTTAGTCTTCCACCCATTCTATGATCTAACCCGAGTTTTAGGAAGGAAAAATAAGCATGGGTGAGTAGAGAGGATCTTAAGAAACTCACCATGTTAAGCAAGCTGGAGGCCATGAGTATTTCTAAAAAGGTCATGGCTCCTAAAAAGTAGGAAAGATGAGTGTATAGACCTATGTCATATTTAATGTATTTCATCGAACTCCTAGGGTTATACTTCGTACATAGTTTTCTTTATTTATTTTTTATTTGTATTCTATATGAAAATACAAAAACAATAGAAATATGAAAAACCAAAACCAAAAGAAATATAAAAATCCCAAAAATAGTTTTGATGTCAATTTTTGACATTTATTTTTAGGATTTAGGGGAATTGCTTTATATGGTTTTCCTTGTTTAATGCATCTTAATGCAAACTTTTTTTCATTTATATGTTTATTTTGAAAAATTCAAAAATATTGGAAAAGAAAAAGCCAAAAAGATTTTCTTTTGTTTATTTTTTATTTGTTCATGATCCTGATAGTTCACACTTTGGTTTGCATTTCAATGATTTCGTCCTTATATCAAAATCGAAATGTGCATTGCTACGAGTCATATTAGGGGATAGATAACTTAGTTGTATAAATCTTGTTGCATGATTTATTAGCCAAAGTCTCTTTTACCCTAATATGTCTCATAATAATGCACATTTCAACTTTGATTTAGGGATGTGATCATTACAATGTAAACCAAAGTGTGAATTACCATGAACATGAACAAAAAATAAAATAAAAGAAAAATCTTTTTGGCCTTTTCTTTTTCAATGTTTTTGAGTTTTTCAAGATAAACATGTACAAGAAAAATATGCATAAAGATGCATTAAAATAACTAAAAATAAAATAAATCAATTATCATAAATCCTAAAAATTAATGTCAAACTTGGAATCAAAACTCTTTTTGTGTTTTTCTATTGCTTTGGATTTTGTTTTTCACATTTCTCTTGTTTTTATGTTTTTTCATCCTTTCTACAATTTTGTATTTTCATATAGAAAAATAAATAATAAAATATCTACAATGTATGACCATTGGGTGTTCAATGCATTAAAGATCACCTAAGTCCATATTCTCACCTCTACTACTTCTTATAAGCCTTGACTTTGCTAGAAGCATTCGGGGTCTCTAACTTAGTTGGGATTGTGAGTTTCTCAAAATCCTTGTGAGTTTTAGGAAGGGAAAGAAAGTATTTTGAGAAACTCACTTAGAAGCACCAATACTTTCTTTCCCTTCCTAAAACTAAGATTAGGTTGGGGATTTTTTGGAGGACTAACTCTCTTATCCCCGAATATATGTATATCAATTTTCACCTTGGGTATAGAAGGAGTTTTGCTCTAGCTTGTGGTTCTTGTGAAAATGATGCATGACTATGTTTGGACATACTTGAAAGATTGGAAATATTTTCAACTTGATTGTTCAAGGCTTTAGTTTAGTTAGCTAGATGTATGAGTTTTTTGTCTAAGACTTCCTTATTCAGAATGCAATGTGCACTATAGTGACCATGCTTTCCACATATAAAACACATAAGCTTTTTGGTTTGGGTATCCTTTTTAAACAACTTCTTTGAATGCAAACCCTTAACATTTTTACCTTTTGAAGGACTTGTGTTTACATTTGGGGATGATGGGTTGGGATTACCCTTCACAAACACGGTCTTGGAGGTATTGGGGGTAGTGTTCTTGTTTGTATAGCCTTGGCCTCTCATGTCATCCACAATCTTCCCTATAACCAACATTCTATCCAACTTTTTGGTGCTTTGGGAAAGTCTTTTCAAGAGCTCTTGTGATTCATGAAGTTCTCTATTAAGTTTTATATGTTTAAACTCAAGGCTCCTCTTAGACTCTTAAAGCCCTTTATGTTCTCGTTCAAGGTAGCTCACCTTGTCATTGAGGTAATTCTTCTCATGCTCAAGACCAACAATATGAGCATTGAACTTAACTAAGTTTACATGAAGTGCCTTCTTTTCATCCTCAGTAGTTTTGAGTCTTGTGCTCAATGAAACAACTTATCTCCTTATTTTAGACACTACTTAGATAACTCATTACAAGCATTTTGGAGGTCCTCAACACTCTTGTTTTTATCCTCACTTGTAGAAACTTCTACTTCTAAGTTAGCTACATTTGTATTGGGACTTGACTCAAATTCCATTTCTATATCCTTTGAAGTTTCTCACCGGGGAGAGCGGGAGGAATGTGAACATAGAAAGGCTGTAAAGTTCTCTTCATCACTTGAAGAAGAAGAGTTAACACTCGTTGTGGACTCACTTTCACTTTCACTCACTTTAGCTTTCAAGGCTTTTTTCCTATCCTTGGGCATGTCCTTTTTTTTTTTTTTGTATTTGGATTGTGAAAGTTGGAGTGGCACAAGATAGATTTAAAGCAAAGGGAAAGGAGGTTTGAAACCCCTTCCTTCCTAACCTTTTGAGTGCCTTCTTGACTGGAATTTCAATTCTCGGTTTTGATCCTCATTGTACTCATCTCAAGCTATTAAACAAGGTAAAAAGGGAACAAAGGTCTCTTGAATTATTTTAAGGGAAGTCCAAACCCATAATACTCAGGGCATGTTTGGTATATTTTTTGGGATGAGTTTGGATTGGTTTATCTAAAACCCGGGTTTGATTTGAAGATGAGATTCAACTTTCAATGCTATTCATACCCATGTTTGGTATGTGCAGGGATATATGACTATTATGATAATATATTTGTATATAAATGACTATTTTACCCCTTAAACAATTTGTATATATGGAGTATATATGATATATAGGGGTATAAATGTTATTTGTATGTTTTTTTGGGGGGGGGAGGGGAAGGGGAAGGGGAAGGGGGAGGGAGACTTGAACCCTTGACCTCAAGAAGGCAAAGCCTTTACAATACAACGAGTACCATTGGACCAAAGACCAATTGGTTTACTTGTATGTTAAACCCCTTAACCCCCATATGAAACCCACACCTCCCTCGGGTTTCATGAAACCCAAGTATGTGGGTTTTAAGACCCGGCCAGGATTCAAATCCTATCCCTATTTCATGGTTGCCAAACATGGGTTTAAGGGGGTTTATACCCTAACCCATGTTCCCAAATCCCTCCAAACCCATATACCAAACAAGCCCTCATAGTATTGGATAGCTTACCCCTTCTTCTCAAACTCGTGTCGATAAGTTCTACCCCCATCTTCATTTTCCTTTCTAGGAGACTTAGGTCTACTTGGATTTCCTTTCAACCTTGAGGACTTGACACCACTTGCCTTAAAATACTTATTGAATTTTTGAGTAAGATAGGTTGTCACACCCTACCCCGAATAATAGTACATTTTGCCTATTCCAGGAGAGTGGATCTCAACCACAAAACAATAACTCGTTATACATAGCATGGTATTAATAATCTATAGTGCAAGCATCAATCATACTTATTCACATATAGGCCTAAACCATCCACACCAAATTAAATTCACACATTGAACCAAAATCTATGCTCAACCTCTAATCAATGTACTCAAACTTGATGTTTACCAACTCCATCAATTTGCATATCTAGACATCTACAAAATACTACAACATGACTCAACTTAGAATTCATCATCCCTCTATGACCCAGCAGTGGAATTCACTCATCTCCTTTTTCCCTGAAACCACAAAGTGTGGGTGAGTGAGCACTACACGCTCAATGAATGCACATTTTTATTTAACAGATAATAACAAAAATATACTTCACACACTAGCATGATAACACATACATAACACATGGTACCTCACCCCTCAACAACATTTCGTAGTTATCAGTAGAAAACATTCACAAACCATCACATACTTAGCTTCCACATTAATACATACTCGCTACCAAGGCTGCAGTGTTGCCATTTAGGCTATATCTGCCATCTAGGTACAATTCGCCACTAAGGCCACACAATTTCCCTTCATGGCTATACTAGCCAATAGGTTATTTGCAAGTCAATAAGGCTTTAAGCCTTCACATAATCATTGACAATCACCAACTAACCACATATTCGATACCAGTATTTGGTATTCCCCATAGCAACTAAATTCACTACTTTAAGTCCATATACTATTTTTGGTTCAATAAACATCATGCTCATACATAAATAACACATAGGCATATTTTAGCTATTTCCTGTCACATGAAAAAACATATTCACCTCGGGTTAAATTCTAAACCTGAACTCAATCACTTTATGTAGCCTTAGGTGAATCCGACACTGACGTTGTCATCTTCGCACCTAACATATATTGCCATTGGCCATATAAATATCATTTACAAATATATAATGTTATTCTACACATGCATGGGTGATTAATTGAGCTTAACCCAGTACTTTCTTAATACCCCTTTTCATTTACTATAACATATTGGACCTTCAGGTTTAGTGAGGCGTTGGTAGGTAAATAAAATCAACTATAATTGACTCAAACCATTAAAATGTTTAAAGAGAGTTTGCAGTTGAGTGGATAGTGAATTATAGATGGTACAATAAACAATGATGAGCATTCATGTTTTTACCAGTAACAGTAGAAGTTCTACAGGTAGAAAACCTCACAGAATGTTGTTCTATCGGTAAGTCACCACTTCCTACTAGTAGAAGTCTGATAGAATTGCATCCTACCAGTAGGTTTCCACTTCCTGTCGGTAGAACACCTCACAGAATGTCATTCTACCAGTAGAACATCACTTTCTACTAGTAGAACTTTGACATAATACTTTATTTCGTTTCTACTTCTTCCCCAACTCATTTTTCTGAACCCTACACCTCTTAAACACTTACTCATAAATTATAATACATGTAATTATTTACAAACCCAATACATCAAAATCACAGACCGAAAATCAATCCTACACCTATAACTCCACCCCTCTCTTTTTCATACCCATCTTCCTTTCCTCACTTTTCTTCATTCCAATCACTCCCAATCATCTACCACACATGCATTAAGTACTAGAAAGCTTAAAAAACATGAATTCATAAAAGCTCATTTACCTTAGTTGCGACCGAATTGTCTTGAATTCACCGAACTCCCAAACATTAAGAACCCTCAGTTTTCCAATTTCACCCTTTTCATTCTTTTCCCTTTTTCTATTTCTTTCTTCTCTTCCTCTCCTAGATTCATCGTTTCTTTTCTCCTAGCTTCATCGTTTCATCTTAGCATTATATAAAGTGATAATTATGAATGAGATAATAAATCTTTCTTATTCAGAATTGAATATCTAATCCACTGCAAAACCTTGTTTATAGGTTTGTAATTAATAACCAGTCTAGGAACTCCCCGCTCATTTTCTGTATTGTTATTTACATAAAATGCTGCACAACTCCAAGGAGAGTAACTTTTACGAATTAATGATTTTTCTAATAATGAATGAATTTCACATAGTTTTAGATATTCTTTATTCATTTGTGTTGGCCATGCCTTAGTAGGAATATCTTTTTCATTAAATTCCTTAATATACGAAAGTGTTACAACATGCTTTTTCCTATCCCAAAATGTAGTGGGAATGATATCACAAATTTCTTGAATTATTTTATGTTCAACTTCTTTTAATTTTATTTTAAACTCATTATTGCTCATTTAATTAGATATATTTAAAAAAAATGTACGTCTTCTTTTAGAAGATTTAGTTGATTTTCTTTGTGAATCAAATTTTCTTTTATTCGATTTATCATTTTTATCTGAGGTGGAGTTATAAACTCAAATAGTATTAGTTGACCTCTTAAGGTAGTTAAAATTCCTTTAGAATCAATTGTTTCTATGGGTTCAATCGTACAAAGGAATTGCGTTCCAAAAATTACTAATTGATTTAAATTTTCTATAAGCATGAATGTGGTAGGAATGCAAATTCCTTGATTACAGATATAAACTTTTGAAAGTTAAATTTTATATTTAATTTTGAACCATCAGTCGTACTTAATGACTGAGTTGTTTCTTCAAAATATTTTGTAGGAATTAATCATTCTTTAATGTAGTTCATGTCTGCTGCACTATCGATTAATACAATTGTTTCAACAATGAAATCTTGGTTAATTACAAGTATAATTTTAACATTCCATTTTTGATAAATTATTTTTATAATACATTGAAGTAGTCATTAGGAGAATTAGACTCTTTTAAATTCTTTGTTTCTTCTTCAATTACTGACTTTTTTTTTCTAGTGCTAAAAGTCTTTATTTTATCATTTTTATTTCAACTTTTAGTTGATTAATTTTTCCTTTAAGATCTTGTATTGAAGTTGTAAACCCCCCATTTCTTATCGTTATATAGTAACGTAACTAAGTTTTTGAAATACTAATATATATATAGTGTGATGTATACACGAACTATTTAGATTGTAAGAGAAGAAATAAAAATGTTAATTGAGGTAATAGGATATGTTGTAGAAGTTTGGAAGTATTCCGGAGTGAAAGCACACTTTAGAGAGAATTTGGATTAAAAGGAGTTTGGATACTGCCTTAGTAATTTATTCATAACTTTTTATCCTGATGTCCGTTTGAGTTGAAATTTTTACAGTAGACAAAAGACTTCCAGTCCTACAAAAGTGTATTTTACAAAAATTTTCTAAATCGACCTCTAAATAGGCCAAAATTTCACTGAAAGTTACAGAAGAAACTGGTATGATATTCAAACGTGAAAGTACATTCGAACGATTGTTTGTTCCAATACTCTTGTCGGATGGAAAAACAAAATTACTGGGAGCAAGTGACGTTAGAACGCCAACTGACATTGGAATGTAAAGCAGCAATTTGCACTAGTGGCGTTCGAATGCCAAATGATGTTCGAACGTGATCAAAGAATCAGAATATCAGATTTATGTTAGATGAGATATTTTCTTCCCCTATAAATACATAAGGGTCCCTCTTTTAGCTTCCATACACCATTTCCAACCCTAGAAAGCATTGAGAAACAAGAAATAAAGGGAGAAACACAAGATCAAGAGGGATCTTCACCTTGAAGTGGAGCAAATCTTCTTGTTCTTCACACAACACCAAGGAAGAAGTAGGTAGGAGTTTTCTTCCACTCTTGTTCATTGATGCTAGGGCTTATATATGTACATGTTTGGACTTTAAATCTTATATATATGTATTGGGATCGTTGATTCTTGATGTTCTAGCAATCTTACCATGTTTTGATGGAAGTTATAGCTTGATAGCCATAAAACCTTTGTTCTTGACATCCAAACTCTAGTTTTTCAAGAAGTATGAATTTTTCTTTTTGATATTTATTTGTTCTTGATTTCAAAACTTGATATTTATTTGTTCTTGATATCAAAACTTAATATCCATTTGTTCTTGATTTCAAAACCTGATATACATTTGTTCTTGACTTCAAAACTTGATATTCATTTGTTCTTGATTTTAAAACTTGATATTCATTTGTTCTTGATATCAAAACTTGATATTCATTTGTTCTTGATTCAAAAACTCTAGTGTTTTGTTTGGAACAATTAAATTATATCTTTTGATGATCTCTTGCTTATTTTCTTAAGTTGTTATATTGGAAAAATACCTATGAAATTGAGAGTTTTTGAGATATTTGTGATTTGAGAAATTGGTTGGTATTGTATCTCTTGTGTGGATGTTTGGATGAACATGGGTGACTATTGACCTGATATCGTAGAGTGGGCAAATTCATTTCTTACTCCGTGTAGGTTTGAAGGTTCCCTATAACTCGTAGTGGGGTTGGTGCATTGCGAGGACCAAACCACTATTCGCTCACGGGGAATCGAGGCTGAATGTTAATACACTATTCCTGGGTTGGATTCATCATTGCCGATGCATCGGTATACACCATTCCTAAAGTTGTATATCCTTGTGAGGGTGGGGGTGTATGTGAGGCAGGATATTCTCAAAGTGTGTTTTCATGTGATGTCATCCATCATATCTGTGATACAGATACAATTGGGGATACAAATATATATTATGGGTTATTGTTTATTATTGTGGAAATGGTTTATTACAGGAACTTGTTGGAAATGGCTTATTGTTGGGAATTGATTTTACTTCTTCAGTTACTTTATTGATATTACTTAAACTTGAGATTAGTTTAACTGTCACTTTTTCTTTCAAAAGTGGTATATGATATTTCGGAAATGAAACCGACTTGTTTTATATGTTTTCAAAACCTGTTCGAGTTTGGGAGGATTTTTCTACAAACCTACAAACCATATTTACAGATTTCAATTTAGAGAATGAGCTCGGAGTCGATGAGCAAGTAGCTTGGGAAGCTCAATTGAATGAAAGCACAGATCCTGAGGGAAATGTCTAGAGTTGCTCTCTTCATGTCATAGACTAGGATATGCATTTTGAGGCATTGTTTGAATGATATTATGTTTATTCCACTGCAAGATAATACTTGATTTTTGAGATGTAATTGTCATAGTTTGACATATTCTTTTGGATGATGTTGTAGATATTATGTATGATGAATGAAACTTTTTGTATTTGTGGATTATATTAGCTGCTCTCATGATGTAAATGACTTGAGATAGTAATGCGGTCCAAGGTGAATTTTGGGGCATTACAAAAGTTTTATTTTCTTTAATTATCATAGTCTCAGATCTATTTAAAACTTCATTTAAAGTGTAAGGTTGTGATAGAGAAGACTTCTTTTCTTCTGGAGTTATTTTCAGATATTGTTCAATAGCATTTCTTTTATATACATGATCTTGAATTTGATCTATAAGATCAAGAATTAACATCTATGACTAAATTAAAGTATTTATACTTAATCCATTCATATATAAAATAGCTTTATTATAATCAGTTTGTGTGATGCCCCAAAATCTGGGGATCCTTGTTAACCATTGATAATCCATCAACCCGCAGAAAGACCCGTGAATGCCGTATAACTCTATACCCTGTGATAACATCCCCTTACCTGAGGTTTTAACCCAAACGTGTCAACTGTGTTATGTTAATCCAACTGTGGTCCAATGTGCCTCAATACACCTCATTTAATGTCCATTTGTATCATTGGAATTAAAGAAATCAAGGTCCAAAAGTTTGGCAAAGCAATTTCAAAATTTGAAAATTTCGAAAAGAGTACCGGTACACTATACCAGTACACTATCGTACCGGTAGTGAGTACCGGTACACCCATTCCAGTAGGCAAATCGTACCGGTACACAGTATCGGTATAGTCTATCTAATTTTGCCTTTTTCACCTGTTTTCCATTTCAAAACCATTTCAAACCTTATCATTTTCATCCCAAACATGTATAATGAAGTTTTTTACATTATACATGATCCCTAAAAAGTTCTTTTTCAAGCATTCAAATATGATTACAATATTTACATACCAAAAACTATTTTTAACCAAAAGTTTTACAAAACTTCAAGGTTAAAGACCACATGTTGGTCTCTCTTCACCTTTGAGGCCCCGAGTGAGAGCCATCCTCGGGCATGTATCCTCCACCTGAAATGTGTCCAGTATAGGGTGAGCTACGTTCAGTAGAATATTTTCTACAGAGGCTACTCCCCACATAGATGCATATGGAATGCACACATGTAAAATTCAATAATCCAAAACAGTTCAAATCAAGAATATGCAACCCCATGATGGAATTCATTACGACATGCCATAGAATGAGATGAGACTCACTCATGCTACTCAACACGAGCCCTTCTTGGCTCCCCCACACATGCAAGTGCCAATATGCGTGAACCCGTCATTTATATTACACATCAATGACATTTACAATCTAGGGTTTTCCTAGGTGTGGATATTCATGGACTTACAATAAAGGTCACCCAACCTACACGGAATTCATGGACATCCACCAATGGTTCCACATACACCGACACACTTTATGGGCTCTTATACCAACGGAGTGCATATCCAACCACCGGGTCTCTCACCTGAGGGATCTTCTAGCCCCTTCTTGCTACCTCAACCCAATTTATCATGCAACTATATGGCTCAGCTAGGCCTTCGGCCTAACTTTCCAAAGCCTTCCATCAATCACCAAGTGTGGTGTTGACAACAACCATGCACACACCCATGTGATGAGATATTTTCGTGCATATGCAATGTGATGCACCATTGCAATAACAATCCTGTCCCATATGTCTAAATGCCATATGAATCAATTAAACCGCATATCAACATATTCCTTGAAAATTTATTTCAAAGGCATATAATTAACACAAGTTATCACATAACTTAACCATGTTATTTTCATTTACTCAAAACAACAATTTCAACCATTCAAGGAATTTTATCAAACACTTTCAAGGCAAAAAATCATGCTAAACACATATTATGCCCATAATTTCACAGAGTTACAAGAATATACCCAAGTAACTCCCATGCATCAAAATCAAGCTAGAAGTTTGTCTAAGCCCTTTCTATGCTCACTTTCTCATTTCCATATTAATAGCAAAATGATATACATATATAAACACATGCATCCAACCATTCCTATAGACAATTAGGTTAGAAATCAATCCAATTAGGAGATACCCTACCTCTTGGAGCGTAAACCGAAGACAAAAGCTTCAAGAACACCTCCCAAGACCTCTAAAACTTGATTTCTCCCAAATCCCCTCTTTGGATCTTTGGTGAAATCCCTCATTTTTTGTTCGTAGACATAGCCCTCATCAAGGAGATGAATTTTAAGTCTTGGCTCGACGGATTTCAACCAACGGAACTCCAAGAATCGACGAAGGAAGAATGATTTTCTCTCTTTTCTCTCCCTATTTCTCTCACACGTTGGAGCCAGCACTTTTAGCAGATATTTCTGCTGAAATATCAATTAATTAACCCTATTTATAATTTCCAAGACTTGGCTCAGATCACGCCTAGTGTCCCCCCCACTTATCCGAGTCCGTTTTTGTCCTGAAACGATTTATTTCATCCTGATTTAAGTTTAAATTAATTTTATTTGAAATTTTATTGAATTATAAGAAAATTTCAAAATTTCTATTTTTGGGGACCTTTATGAGGTCAATCGCCACCAGTCGTCTCGAACGACGTGCAAAATTTGATTATCTCAGAATTCGACAAAATTCGACAAGATAACTAGATTTCACGATACGAATCCAACGCCGAAGTCTGTTGTGTCATATGAGCTCTAGAGAATATATATTTTAATTTTGCATTATAGTGGCAAAATGACAATTTTACCCTTTTTTAGAAAAAAATTAAATTTACCCAGGTTTTATAGTTTGTGCCTTACAGTGTGATGAACAAACTTTATCCTATTCTGATTTATCTTCACCAGATGATGAATTACTTATTTCATTTTCAAGATTACATTATTCTTCTTTAGAAAATGAATTATCAGAAGACTCCTATTCCCCACTTTCTGAATTTAGTACGATCTTTAAAATTTTATCTTTAAGATCTTGGTTGAGAATTAATTCATTTATTTTTTGTTTACCTAGACACTTAGGAGCAATGTGTCATAATTTGTCACATTTAAAACTTTTAATAGTTTTTTTTTACCCTTTGCCTTAAGTCTTTTAGTGGGTTTGTTAGTTTTGTCTTTCTCATAATTTCTTTTATGAAATTTTCTCCTTTTCTTATAAGGTCTAGAATATGTTTTTCTTTTGGAATATCAATGTTATAAGAGAATTTATTGTAAAATTCTCCTAGTTCTTTTTCAACCTATTAATCTCTGCCTTTTAAGTTGAGCTTTAAGATTTAAATCATTACAAATAGGTAATCTTTCCGAAATACACTCAAAAATTAATTCTCGGTAAGTCTAATTTTTATAAAGAATTTTAATCCACCATGTTTTTGTTTTAAACGAATTCTTATTTTTTTCAGCAAATAAGCTGTGTAATCTTGATATAAGTTTCTCTTTTCAAAATTCATTATTACCATTAGTTCTTAATAGGACTTTAGCCAAAAATACATCTTTATACCACTTAAAATGTGTTAATGTGGAGCATCTCTGATTCATTAAAAGTTCTTTACTCTTATCTGTACTCCATAAGCTTGTTCCTACAATGTGTTTTAAAATTGTCTATATTAGGGTATAAACATTGTCTTCTTTAGTTGTTATACTTTCATCGACAACTGTTATTATATTTACTGCATTTAATATTTCACATATTTGGGTCAAATTTAAGTAATTATCCCACCAAGCTCTTAATTGACCAGTAAATCCTGTTATAATAAATATAACAATGTTATGATTTGTATTCCGATTGACTTTACATACCGATCCATACATTATAATTTTATATAAAAATTGATGAATTACATACTCTGACATACTGTCAATATTTCACTCATAAATGGAAGAAGAATCATATCCAGTTTGTTCAATAAAGAAAATTTTCTCATATAAAATATCTTGAGGTATTGTTCTCAGATAATAAGCCCTTATGGGGGGTGCTTGACAATATGTGTTAGTTTATTTTTTAGGTTTAGAATACCAATCTTATTTACTTTAGATTGCATTTGATGCAGAGATTATTCAAATTGTTAAATTTCAGCTTTAGATTGCTCTACACTCAGTTTGAGAAATTATATTTAATGATAAATTTTTCAGTTTAATTTTTTAGTTCAGTTATGAACTCATCTTCAACCTTATTATGAAGATTAAATTTATTAGTGTTAACTAGAGGATTAATATTTTCTTTCTCAATTTGAATTGTTTTGTCCTTTAAGAATTTAGAAGTCGAAGCTTCTATTTTTTTGTTGATCTTTAATTAATTTTTTAATTTTTGTCAAATGTTGTCCTAGAACTTGTAAGCAAACATTTGTGTAATTAATTTTTTGGTAGAAATACTTTTACCTATGTCATTATTATCTTTTAATGCTTAAAAAGCATTCATTAGAACTTTCTTTGCTCCATTTAAGTCTAATTTTACAGCTTCAGTGGTTGGAGGGTACAAACTAGTAATATTTTTTTTTCATCTAGACTTTCCCATTTATGTTGAAAATTTTCAATTACATTAAATTGATCCACTATAGGTGGAGTATAGAAAGTTAAAAATCATTGAACAAAAGGAATTACCCTTTTTTCCCTTTTTATAAAAAGGTAAAATGTTTCTTTATATTTGTTAAGATTTTTTTGGTTCGTGGTTTTAAAATACAAATTCTTAAATTCCTCAAATTTTGGAAGACAAAATTCTTTGTTTACTTCTTTTGTATTTACTATAAATTCATTTGGTTTTAAATCCATAAAATTTATAGTTGAAATCTTATTTCGGATACTGTTGGGTCTTGGTCTTTCACTCAATTGTGGGATCTTTTCCCCTTCTTCTATCAGGAATAGAAGAAGTGGACCTCCATGCAAGAGTAATGTAAATTGACGAAGTGTTTGATTTATTAGAGATTTTTAATCTTGGAAAATTTTCTTTTGCATCTTATCAATACATCCCCATGAGATGATTAAGTGATGTGTTACTTCGTAATTTAAATATCCACCCCGTTGGTGGAAGTCCATAGATGACGTGTAAATTAGGTACCCGTTAGTGAAAGTCGGAGGTTCGTAGGTGGGAGGATTGGATGAATACCCTTGTGGAATGGACTTTGGGTATTGAGATCTAGATGCTTGCTAATGGTCTTGGTGTTGGTTGTGGTATTGACCTTTCTTAGGAGGCACGGGAGGTGAATATCCACTAGAACCATAAGGGATAGTGTTCTCATTCCTCCAACTAAAATTGGGGTGATTGCTGTACCCTGGATTGTACGTGTTGGAACTTGGAGAAAATGATTGTTTGGGTTGATTGAAGGCATGGACTTGTTCGTGGTATGCTTCCTTAAGCGCCGGAATGCTCGGACACTCCGATGTTGAGTGCTCGACACACTCACAAATAGAACAAACCTTCTCGGTTCGTGACACATTGATTGTTGAAAACCGCTATTGTTCCTAAGCTCCTAACATAAACCCTCAAATATGTATATGGCTTATGTGTGTGGGTGAGTGTCACTCTCACTCAGATTCATGTAAGAGATAGGGCAACTAAATGGTGAAAATGAAATGAACAAAATGTGTGAAATGTGAAATGTGAACAAAAGTGCTCCCCAATCGAAAGGAGTCTTTTGAATGTCAGTGTTTTACTTGGAAAAGTATTTCAAGGTTGTCTCCTCAAGGAAGGAAAGTTCAAGTTGTGTGAAGGTGATTTTGTCAAAAAGAGAAAGTGTAAAATCTTTTGTTTGTGTTTTGGAGAGTTGTGTTCTTAATGAAAATGCAAGAAAACAGGTGTTGGCTAATCCAAAGAGGTCATTCCAATGGGAATCCCAACTCAACTCGAAAGCTTCCTCCAATGGTGCATAGATGAATGATTGATTCGTGGGAAGCTAGGGACGAGATGAAGGTGAGGATTCAAGCATACACTGTGACAATGCATACAGTGTATCAAGAACTCACAACCAAATGGAGGTGAGAATCCAAGCATAACCCTTGACTAGGCCTACGGGATATCAAAGACTCATAACCATGTCCACTCTCAACCCAGTCAAACCGAACCATCGTACACCGAGGGAAGGAGAGAAAATGAGTTGAAGTAGCACACCCAAGAGAAAATCTCCCTTGGATTAGCCAACTAAAATCTATCTACTAATGAAAGCAAGAAGGAAATACATAATATAAATGGACATAATGAAGAAAGGAAGCATGGAACTTAACTTAAAGCAAGAAATCTTAAGCTATGAAGAAAAATATACCATACCCATTTTAAAGCTAGGAAATGAAGAAATACATGAACAACAATGGTGAAATGAAGAACATGTAATTAAACTTGGAATAGACTTGAAGTAAATGACATTAAGGTGTAAGAGTTAAAGATTACAAGAGATTAAAAACTTACTACAACTTGAATGGAGAGGAAAATGAAAAAACATAAACTTTCTAATCACTATTCATCATCTTCTTCCTTGGGAGCTTTCTAAGCTTAGGTAGCCACTCCCAAATGGTTGTGTAATGCTGAATATAATGGAGTGTTAGCCTTCCATTTTCGTGCATGGTGGTCCCCCAAGCAAGTGTGCAGGCTTCCCATCAATGGGAGGTTGAATGGACGGGTCTTGACAGGCTATGATAGCCTACCCAGCAACTCCCTGGCCACCCACTTTCTCTCCCATCTTCATTAATGCAATGGCCTTCAAAGTCTTCAAAATGTGTAAGGGAGGCATGTAGATGTGTAAGGAAATGTTGGGGGGCAAGTGGGAGAAGTGTAGGTGGGCCCCCAAGCAAGTGGAGATGGGTTGCAGGAGGTTCGTAGGTGCATCAGGGAGCGTACCGGTACTTCGAAGCTACTGGAGTCGGGCGTACCGGTACAGCATTTCGGTACTGTGTTTCTGCTCTGGACCACTTTTTGTAGAATCGACTTAACTTTTGATCCAACTGTTGGATTGAGCTGAAATTTTGACACAATATAGAAGCCAACCAGATATACAACTTTCATGTTTTGAACTTTTTCAGATTAGAAGTGAATCATGGTCAAAATGGAGGAAAACCAAGACTCTGCTTCCAAATTATGTTGCAGCTGGTGCCTTTGTTCCCAAACACCAATACCTCCTTGATTTCTTCACTTTTAAGCCTCCAAATCTTCATGTATTGTGTCCATACCTTCACCACACATCCATCATAGTTGTAAGGTCCTAAAATCAATGATTTAAGCTATAAAAACATGCAACGTCGAAATATCAACATTATGCATAAAACTGACTAACTCTAAGTACTTAGATGCCAGAGTTGAATTAAAATGCATGTAATGAGGGCTTCAAATATGCAATATTATGCGCTCATCACACATGTGACACCTCCCATATCCTATTCACTTCAAGATTCTCTAATTTCCTAGACAATTTAGAAATTTGTGAAAGTAGGTCTTCCCGGTCTTTTAAATCATAAATCCCTCCCCGTTTTGGTTGGTCACTCCCTTGCGACAAAGATCTTGGCACATCGGTAGGGTCAGTGATGTGCCATGACTGTGAATTTTGGGCCAAGGTATCAAAATAGTCTAACGCCTCATTGGGCTCTTTGTTCAAAAAATCCCCATTGCACATCATGTCGATAAATTATCAATGGCCCGGTGTAATTCCTTCATAGAAAAAACTCACCAATTGTCATGGTTTAAAGCCATGGTGTGGGATGGACTGTAGTAACTCCTTGTACCTTTTCCAATATTGGTAGAATTGTTCGTTGGGATTCTCCAAAAAAAATTGAATTTGCTTCTTAAGGGTGGTGATTTTATGCACAGGAAAAAATTTATTCAAAAACACGGAGATCATTTGTTCCCAAGATGTTACGATCCAGGATCTCAAGGACTGAAGCCAAGTTTTTTCCTTGTCACTCAGGAAGAATGGGAAC
Source organism: Ilex asprella (assembly GCA_023539305.1). Taxonomy (NCBI): domain Eukaryota; kingdom Viridiplantae; phylum Streptophyta; class Magnoliopsida; order Aquifoliales; family Aquifoliaceae; genus Ilex; species Ilex asprella. Next base: position 6,538,515 of record CM042202.1, on the reverse strand, counting down.
AATTTCATCCTTGCTATCCATATTATAATTAGGGGTAAAAGTTGCAACTATTTCTTCAAAATCCCTTATATGTGAATAAGGGTTCTCACCCTCGATTACGTGAAATTCAGGAAGTAAGTTCAGTATTACTGGTTTGACTATGAAGAGATGAGCTTGGACCGAGAGAAGAATGCATGAGGGTGTGGTACATCGGATTGGTTGAAGGAAATCCCGCATTGATCTTGTCGGAGGGTCAATTGGGATGTTGTTCCCTTCATTCCTGGGTGGGGGAAAGTGCACTCGTGGGTTAGGCCTTCTAGGTTGTTGCAATCCCCCATCCTTTTGAATATTTGGATTAGCACCAACATTATCAAAATTGTCACCCGCATCCTCGAGTGGGTGGCCAATATTCATATTAGGGTCTATGAATTGTCTAACCTATCAATTTTGCTCATCCCGCTGCCACATACAACAAAAGATCTAATGAAATTATGCACAAACAAAGATATGTACACGAACCACGTACCTTAGCCCATGATGAAGATCACGGGACTTACCTCCGTAGTCTGAAAATCACCTTCTTGGTTTGACACTTGCCTTCCCCGGCAACGGAGCCAAAAATGATTGTTTGAAAATGTTGTTTTCCCTTAACCCCTAAATGCTATCCCTCAATATATGTGTGATGTGTGTTCAAATAAGGAGGCAGTGTCATGCTTCCTTAGGATAGTGTCAAAAGAAAGGGCAAGGAGGAAGGGAAATGGGATGATGTAAATGTGAGATGTGAATGCACAAAAATTCTCCCCAATCGCAAGGAGACTTTCATGGGTCATTTTTTACTTGATGGTATTCCAAGGTCGTTTCCACGAGAAAAGAAGTAAACCAAAGTGAAAGTGATTTTGAATAAAAGAAAGTGTAAAAAATTTTGTAGTTGAAAGTTGTTTAGTGGAGTGTGTTTTGGTGAAAATGGAATGAGAACTAGATGTTGGCAAACCCAAGAGTTCACCCCAATAGGATTACTCTTTCAACTCTAATCCCTCCTCCGATAGGGCATGAATGAA
>CM042202.1:6488960-6537468 GCA_023539305.1 Ilex asprella | reverse complement strand
TTCCCAAGTGGAGGTTTCCCTTGGTTTTGCCAACTAAAAGATTTAGCTACTCATGCTTGGAATGGAAATGACAATGGAATGATAATGCATTACAAGGATCTGAAGTTCTAAAGCTACTAAGTACAAGAAATCATAAGCTAAAAGTGAAGGAATTTAATACCCATTTTTAGTTAAGAAAATGAAAGACTCTAATGCATTAATGGTAGAAATTTAAAGTGAGCATTAAAATAGTAATGACTTGAATGAGAATAACATTAATTGCATTAAATGAAGTTCTAAAGGTTCTTACAGGAGATTCCAAGACAATGCCATAAAGAAAACATAAAATTCTCAATTTCTCACACTAAAAATACTATTCATTATCTTCTACCCCCAGCTCTCTTCTCTATATCTCACTATATCTCATGTGTCTTGTGTATGCTGAACCCCCACCCTCCAAAACGTGCATGAGAGATGACCTTGTAGCCCCCTTGATGTGATTTCCAACATAAGACCATGAATTAAGGTGGCTGGTGTAGTTGGTGCAGGCAATGTCTCCACTTCTAGTTGCTTCTCTCTCCTCTCTCCTTATTGATGGCCCATGCTCCAAAAGTCCAAGATAGGAGTCCCAAGGAGTGTCTTGAGTGTTGGGCATGTCAGGGGAGCATAGGAGATCAGTTGGTGGGCCCCTCAAAGTGGCAGAAGATTGCTTGATGGAATTTGGGAAACATAGTCAAAGCGTACCGATAATCGTACTGCTACGGCGAACTCCAGCAGGTACGCGTACCGGTAGCGCAAACTCCAGTAGCCACAGCATACCGGTATGCGTACCGATATGGTTTGGCTCCTTTACTAATTTTCTGGTTTTCTCCTCCCCTGAGCTATCCCTTTGTTATCTTTTCATCCTCATTTATCTCAAGTGGCATAGAAAAGCCTTCAAAAGCCATTTTCAACCCTTTTCAACTGCAAACAAGAAAATATCAACGTTGAGATTACAATTAACATTATTACTAACATTTAACCTCCAAAAACACCTAGAGAAAGATGATTGGCACAAACAAAATATACAAAGTTTAATGCAAATCAGCTACTTATAGTAGGGCCCAATTTTTTCCCAATTCAATCCTTTTTTAATTTCAACTCACACAATCTCATACAACATTCACCCATACTCATATAACATCAAATTTTACATAAAATATAGTTCATATGAATTCATTATACAATCATTTATACAACATCACAAGTCCAAAACCAATTACACGATTGATTTACAAAAATGTAACTTAAAGCCACATTCTGGTTTCTTCTTAACACAGGCCCATGTGAAAGCCATCCCCTAGCACTTGACCCATACCTGAAATGTTATTCCCATAAAGGGTGAACCACAGTCAATAAATATATTTCCTAAAGAGGCTACTCTCCAACCCAAATACATATGAAATGTTCACATGCAATTCAACAATCAAACAAACGTCCATTCAAGAATATAAAATTCAATGATGAATGTCATAATGTTATGTCATGTTATAAGGTGAGACTCACACATGCAATGCAAACCGAGCCCTCCATCGTCTCCCATAACACATGCAATACCATACGTGTAAATTCGGGCTTTTCAAGCCCCCACCACTAATGCTACGCAGCCTATGACAATTTATCAACTAAACCATGTGTCTTTCTTGGGTAGGTGATTTCCTAGACATGCACCTACTGTCCACCACACCGACACAAATTTTACTATCTCACCTTCGGTTCCACGTACACTATTACATTTTTTTAGATTTTCACCATTGGAAGTGTATAAACCAGTAGCCGGGTCTAGCACTCAAAAGAGAATCTATCATTTCTTGCTATACCCGACCCAAGTTTTCCATGGAACCCGTACGATTTAGTTAGACCTTGGTCCAACTCTCTCTAGCCCACTTATCATCCACCAAGAATAGTGTTTGATCAAAACCATACACACACCCACACTCATGTCACATGCTAACGAATATGATGTTATCCATGCATATGTAATGCAATGAACAATTGCATTTCATCTCATGTTCAATATGTCATGAGCACATTATGAACAATTCCAAATCCTCAATTTAACTTATATCATAAAGCATATAATCACATTCAAAAATCATCACAAAACATGTCATATCAATTTCATTCAAATAACATGCTTAACCATCAAAGGCATTTTATCAAACACCCAAAAGACACAAAATCATATAAACACATAATCATGTCCAATTTATCACCTTCTCATGAAATTGCCCAATGAGAAATTCTCAAGAAACCCAATTCATGCAAAATTTGGTTTAATTCACTTTCATACCATCTTTCATACTCTAGTTATACTAGAAATACATTTATACAAGAAATTTTATCTCAAATTATGCTACCCATTTCTTACGAAACCCTAGGTTAAAAATAAACCTAGCTAGGAGAAGAACCCTACCCTTTTAAAGCATAATACAAGTGGTAGAAACTCCCAAGAACCCAAATCAAGATTCAAACCTTGATTTTCAAAAAATTTATCTTTGAGACTTCGGCAAAATCTCTGATTTTTTGTATGTAGACGTAGATCTCGTCGCATAGATCAACTTTAATTTTTGAATTGAAGCATTTCGGCGTAAGGTTTGCTCTAGATTGTAGAGAGAAGCTTGAAGCAAACTCATTTTTCTCTCTATTCTCTTCCTTCTCTTTTTATTCATCTTGGATCCTTAACCCTTGTTGCGCCACACGTCTGTCTTTCCCTGATCCAATTTTTTCTGAATCATTTAAATCTCGTCTCATGTTATATTCAACATATTTTATGTGAAATAACTTTAAATTATTTTCCATGTTTCTCCATTAAAAATCGATCGCGTTTATTTTGGTCACGCGACACCCGTTCACACCGTAAAACACAAAAAAAATTGATTTTCTTGGAATTCAATGAAAATTGACTAGGTAACTAGATTTTATGATACAAATCCAATAGTGAGGTCCGTTTTGTCATCCGAGTTCTAAAAAATTTTGAATTTTTAATCCGTACTATAACGACTAATCACCATTTTGCCCTTTTACATAAAAATTCAATTTTTCCAGGTTTTACATGTTCGAATGCCAATCTCCATTCGAACATGAGTACGAGTTTAGTAGCAATCAGGTTTGTATTTTAGCACCATTTCTAACCCTAGAAATACCTAAGAATGTCCCTTTTAGCCATACTTCAGTAGCTTTTAACCCTAGAAACCCCTAGAGAGTGAGAGAAAACCAAAAAATACATGGAGTCAAAGGAATTTCCATGTAAGAGATGCATCAAAGCGTAGGGTTTGCACCAAACTATGAATTAAAGGAAAAGTTTCTTTATCAAATCCAATATTGAGGCTAGGATTATAGCATATTATGCTTTTAATTACCATCTTTATATGTATATATTAGAGAAAGCCACTTTTGAAAATTCTTGTTCAAGTTATAAGAATTGTTTTTCTTCAAAACACTTGAATTGCACTCAAGATTGTTCGTTCTTCAATCAAAAACCCTAATTCTTGATTTGTAATCTAAACTACACTTGTTTAATATTGAAACTCTCATATTCTTGATTTCTAAAATCATAGATTTTGTTATGATCAATGTAATATCTTTTTAGAAGATCTCTTGCATGTTTTCTTGAATTATTTCTATGGAACCATGATTCTTGATTGTTGTTGGATGTTATTGAAAATTTGTGGAAAGTATCTCATATATGAGTAGGTGTGATTAATGTGGGTTGTAATTGACCGGGTATCGTAGAGGGTTTAGATGAGTTTCTTACCTTAAGTAGTTCACAATTTTTTTAACACTTGTAGTGGGAGTTGGTGCCTTGTGGAGGGTTGCTATACTAATCCTGGAAAGTTACATCAATTTCAATGCATCAGTATACGTGCTTCTTGAAAGTGAGACATCCTTGCAAGGAATGTATTATTGATTGGAGGTGTGTGTGTGGGCTAGAATATTCTTGATGTATGGATTCATATTAGCCAACCTACTTGTGTACATGAGATATATATATTGATTGTGTTAATAATTGGTTTGAGAGCCATGATCTTGTTTATGTCATGAATTTTATTATGTTTACCGTAAACCTGAGATCTTATCAATTGTCATTATTTTAAATTGCAAAGTGAGACTTACCTATTTTATGTTTTTAAAACCTTATTGGGTATGAGAAGGTTTGTCAATTGGGCTTTTTGCTCAACCTACATGATAAATATTTTTTAGTTTTGAGACTAAGCAAAATCTTGAGATTTTAAAACCTTTTTAGTTTCGCATTACCCGACACCATGTGATAGCATCCCCTTAACCAGGAATTATAACCCACAAGTGTATCCTATATTCATTTATCCATTGAATCCAATCAAGGTCCAATATACCATGATTTAAACTCTATTATAGTTCATTTACATCATTGAAGGAAAGGAGAACATAGGGCGAAAGTATGGCAAAACAGTTTTGAATTTTAAAATTTTTGGAGAGAGTACCGATACAGTTTGCCCATTGGTCAAGACCGTACCGATACTGTCTATTTGAAAAGTTTGTAAAGAGTACCGGTACTGTCTGCCTTATGGACAACGGTGTACCGGTACCATTTGCCCAGTTTTGCCTATTTCAACCATTTTTTATTTCCAATCCATTTCAAACCCTACCACAACCATCCCATACAAGTTTAATATAATCTACTACATAAGTCTTGATACATACAAGTCCTATTACGTACGATTTTATTTAATTACATGATAAAAATTAAATATTCATAGAAACTATACAATTTCTCAAAATAAGTCACATTCTATCTTTCTTCATTCACGAGGCTCGAATTGGGAGTCATCCACCGGCGTAAATCCCGCACCTGAAATTTTTTTCCCATAAATGGTGAGCCACGCTCAATAGGGTATCTCATACAGAGGCTACTCCCCAACCTAAATGCATATGAAATATTCACATGCAGCATTCAACAACTCATACATTCCAAGCAAGAATATGCATCCAATGTTGGAACCTATCATCATGTCATGCCATGAAATGAGATGAGACTCACTCATGCAACTCAACCCGAGCCCTTCCTGGCTCTCCAACACATGTTAGTGCCAATGTGTATTAACCCGTCATTTATGTTGCACATAAAAAAACGTTTACCAATCCAGGGTCTTTCGTGGGGTGAGTATTTATGGACTTACACCAACGACACCCAACCGACATGGAATTTATGAACTTCCATCAACGGTTCCGCGTACACTGACACACTTTATAGACTTATACCAATGGCGTGCGTATTCAAATCACTGGGTCATGCACCAGGGGGGATCTTCTAGCCCTTCTTACTAACCCCAACCCTCTATACCATGTAAACCGTACGACTCGGCCAAGTCTTCGACTCGGCATACATGAGCTCACCCGTCATCCACCAAGTGTGGTGTTGACGATAACCTTGTACACACACCCACATAATGCAATGTTCTTGTGCATATGCAATGTGATGCCTCATTGCAACAATAATACAATGTTTAATATGCTATGTATGTCATATGAACTACTCCAAATCATTTCACAATTCATGACAATTTATATGATAAGCAATTCTCATAATCTTTCACAATGTCAATATATCACATGTTCATATCAACATTTTCTCTAGAACCACATCCAAGCATGTCATCACAAATTAAGCAGTAACACTCTTAATTTTTAAAGGCATAATGTAAACACATAGCATGCCCACAATTCACATAACTCAAGAAATTACTTTAAGCAATTTTATATACCCAATTTAAGGTACAATTTATTCTATTCGATTTCGATACCCACTTCACCAAAATCCCATCAAGAGGCAAGTGATATATATTTCCATCAACCTACCAATTTCACAATTACATTCAAGGTTGTAAATAAACCTAAGTAGCAAGGAACTCTATCTCTTGAAGAATAAGGAACGGCCGTAGGAAGCTCCAATAACCCGCTTCTAGCCCAAATGCTTCACTTCAAAAAAATTCGTTCTTTGATCTTTGGTAAAAACCCTTATTTTTGGTTTGGGGACGTAGTCCTTGTCGAGGAGAATAATTTTTTATCTTGGCTCGAGTGAATTCGAGCACCCAATCGTTGTAGATTGTAGAGAGAAGGTGGAGAATCTAAGCTCTTTTCCTCTCTTCTTTCTATCATGAGAATTGGCTGAAGAAATGGGGAGAAAATCTGATTTTCTCCCATTTTTATATTTTCTAATGCTTAGTCCACAATGCGCCACACATCCCTCTTTTCAAGTTCTATTTTTCGTCTCGAAACGATTAAATTTTGCTCCGATTCAAGTTTAAAATATTTTTTATTTTAACTTGCCTTCATTTATTTCCCAAAATTTAAAATTTTATTAAAATTTTTGATTTTGGGTCACTCGAAGCTCGACCGCCTTGTAAAACGCAAAAAAAATCGACTATCTCGAAATCCAACAAAATTTGACAGGGTAACTAGATTTTGCGAGACAAATCCAATGGTGAGGTCCGTTTTGTCATCCGAGCTCTAGAAAATATCAGGTTTACAACCTGTATCATAGTGATAATTTACCATTTTACCCTTTATTAATAAAAGTTCAAATTTACTCGGGTTTTACATTATGTGTTATGTGAACAATTGCATGATTAAATGTATATGGAAAAGAGACACTGGGATAAGAGAACATAACCTTGGGGTCAAAAAAAGAAGGAACGGGATGACTCATGGTGTAGATGTCTACTACTGAGATAAGGAGAGAAATCACAATGTTTCAACTTTAATCCCTATCCTGGGATACTAAGTGAGTACTCTATTGCTATTTGATATGTGTGTAGATGGCTAATAGAGGGAAAGGACATCGGCATGGTCGATGAGGTGGGCAGAACAACAACCAACCACCACCGGCCTTTGACCAACAAGTCATTATGGAGGCTATAGGCATAATGGCAGCTACCTTTGCACAAGCTAGCGCCAATGTGGACCAAGGAGGCTCAAGTAACCTCCAAAAGGTTAAGGCACAAAATCCACCGACTTTTATAGGAGGGGCGGATCTAATGATGGTCGACCTTTGGTTCCAACAAGTTGACAAGATCTTAAAGGCTATGGAGATCACATATGATGCCACTAAGATAAGACTAGTTGCATTCCAGCTCGAAGGAGAGGCCCATTTATGGTGGGATAGGGCAAAGGCCTCAAAGAACCTAGAGACAATGACATGGGGAGAGTTTCGAGAGCTCTTCATGGGTAAGTACTTCCCATCGACTGTTCAACAAGGGAAAGCTCTAGAATTCTTAGATTTAAAGTAAGGGACTACAACAGTGACGGAATATATGGCTAAGTTCACCAAGTTAGCCTATTTTGTTAATGATTACATGGCCACAGACTTGGCCAAGGTGAGGAGGTTTGAGGATGATTGAAATTGTCCATCCAGGGAAAGATTGTGGGCTACCCCTACAAGATTTGGACTTGATAGTCTAGACAGCTATGGCTATTGAGAGAGAGGTGGAAGACGGAAGGGGCAACCTAGAGGCAGGTGCTAAGGACAAGAAGACGGAGGGTCAATCATGTTCTTCTAGTTCGGGGAAGAAGCAAAGGACTTTTAACCCACAAGGGTTTTAGGGACAGGGTTGTGGTTATCATGACCATGGCTAAGGTCAATCCTCCCAAGGCCGAAAAAACTTCAAGACTTCCTATCAGGCAGAGTAGAGGACGTGTTTCATATGCCACTAGACGAGACAAATGAAGCGGATTCCAAAGTTATAGGGCCTCTTAGTCCTAGTCATCGGTGGGGAATCCACAAACATTCTTCATTCCAACCTACCCCACCATGGGCTAGGGAAACCAGTTTCAGTTCTAGGGTGCTACACAGGCCCCTACCACTTCACGAGCGGGAACTCCATAGTAAAGCCAGATGGACAAGGGCATGGGCCTAGGCTAAGGACAGGGCTTATAAGCCAGACATCAAGGACCCAGGGCCGAGTCTACACTATCACACCTCAGATTGAGCCAATGGATCAGTCGATTATTCAGGGTATATTTCTACTCTCTCGCTTATGGGCAAGAGTATTATTTGAATCTGCTGGATCACATTCATTTATTTCTACATTATATGTAAGGGATTTGGGCTTAGAGGTTGAGACCTTGGAAGAGTCATTGCGTGTGAGTTCTCCCGTAGGAGCTAGGGTATGCATTCATCAGATATTTTAGGGTTGCAAGCTAGAGGTTTTGGGGATTTTACTCACCGTGGACCTTAGGGTCATGGACATGTCGGAGTTTGATGTCATCCTTGGAAATGATTGGTTGATGGCACACTAAGTCATCACCGATTGTGATTGAAAGAGTGTCACTTCCTAAACACCGAAGGATATTTGTTTCAAGTTTTAGGGGGGAAAACATAATGTTTTACCCCAAGTAGTGCATGATTCATGTTGGCACGAGGCAATTGATGTGTAACACCCCAATTTTTTCCTTCTTTTCAGATACGTTAATTGATATAAAAATACCCAAATAAAAATAACAAAGCAGTAATTGTCCCAATAAAATTTTATTTATCAAAAATCATCTCCCAATACAAATAAATCTGTTAATATAAATAAATCTCTAAATATGATTAAAACATCAATTACATCGACATCTCCTCATCTTTAATACTCTGATTATCTCATTCCGATCTTATCTCTAAAATCAACTTGAAAATATTAAATGAAGCGAGGAAGTATACAATATGACGAGGAAAAATATGCTCATGAACATTGAATACCAAATAATCGAGTATGACAAAGTATCTCAATCAACAGATACAAATATCAAATATTGCATATCATACGTCATGCAGAATCTTAACACAGATCTGACACATCACCAATCATTCCACCTCAACCCGATCTCATGGGTCTCTTGGCTGGCGATGTTATTAGTTGTCACGATTCCGTCTCAATATCCGCAGAACACGATCAATGAGATCAAAATATTCAATCGAAATTCTAAAATAACGATAGCACAAGTTGGAATACAAATTAGGGGATAATCAAAGAAATATTATTTGCATAGAGATTTAGGGAGAGCATATTGCATACCACTCTGTACCTCTGAATCACTATTCAATAACTCTGATTTCCTTTTCATTCTTTATATTCCTTTTGGTTTTTCCTCACGGTTCAAGAGCCCCACCACCAAATATTTGTCCTCCTTTTTCTCTTGTTCCCCCTTCACTCACGGTTCCAACAAAGAATCAAACACACACACACACACACATACACACACACACACACACTCTAAATTCTCTATTTAACGCACAACACCTTTACACTTTACTTTGCACACACACACACACACTTCTACACCTTAAGACACACACACATACACTTGACACCCACACACACATGCACTTGACTTTTCCAAAATGACCCACCACCTTGTGTTTTGACACATCAAGATGGCTCACCTAACTTAATTAATTACACTGACGTCCCCCTAAGTTCTTAAGTGATTTTGAAATCAACCCAATACTATCTTTATACGCAAAATTCTATCTAATAAATAATTTCACATAATTGCAATTAGTCCACATAATTAGGCTTAAACTACTTCTAAAAATTTGGGATCTCACAATCTACCCTCATTAAATCAATTTTGTCCCCGAAATTCCTTAATTCACCAAGAATCCCAAAATTTGTTGGGGTGCAAAGTGTAACACGAGAAAGAAAAAGAATATAAAGTATTGTTTATTGTTCAAAAGAAAGAAGTGTTACTAAATTTTTTTTCAATAATGGTGTAATTACACTAACTTTCTCTCATTCACTAAACCAAAAGTCTTTAGTATACTACCAAATCAATTCCACTTTTCAAGTATTCAGAACTTGCACCACCAACCTCCATTTTTTTTCCTAGTTGCTTGATCTCACAACGAAAACACAACGAACTCACTTCCCACAAATCTCGTATAAGATTTGAAGCCTAGGCTCTGATACCAACTTGTCACGCCCCAAATTTCATAAAAGCGTGATTAAAATAAATAATTTTTTTATTTAAAAAAATACATGCCAGTATGTTGTAAAAACATCTAGGAAATTATCTCTTTAGTTGAAATAAATCATTTTTTTTTTGAAAATTTTGGTAGAGTTTTTTTTAAAAAATTGGGCTTCCAGCCAGTTATTAAGAGTATCCATGTGAGAGCATAACATAATTTAAATTAACTAAACATCCACAACATGTCTCTATCAAAAATATAATTCAACTAAATCCGAGGTGGGAATTAGAGGTCCACGAAGTCATCCCAAACCCGGATACATCCAGCACCAATATATACCACAACTTAGCACCCAAAGTCATAACTTTACATTACAATACCCAAAATAATAATCCCTCTATGGGATGATCAAGTGTACACCATAAATGCCTCAAAACAACCTTTTAAACACAATGCTTGAGTGCTAACATTTCTACATAAGTTCTAAAGGTAAATACAAAAAAGGCTTCAAAAGAGATTCTTTCTAGTCCAAGCTCTCACAAGCATTCCATCACCTATGCCCCAGGATGCATGCTAGTCTCTGAAAATATTAGTAAGGGATGAGCAACCACAGCCCAGTAGGATAATCATTTTTCCAAGGATTCAAAAAATTTTAAATACCAACATTCCACAAACCATACGAATAAGTAATGAAAGGTTTCTATAATTAAATACATGTACAAGATAATAAGTAAAACATTTATCAAAATCTCCCAACACCTCAACATTAGAAATATAAAAGAGATAAATTAAAGGATTATATATTTAAAGTCAAACCATTATAGCAAATACCATGCATGACTTGCATACAAAAAATATAATTAATCACACAAGTTCACGCATGAACCATCCCCGGGGAACCTTTTGGGTCTTGCTCCCTAGGGTCTCATCGCTCTTCTTGCTTTTTAAGGGGAATATGTAGGGCACAACTTGTGATGCCACATAGGCCATCACCAAAAACCACTGACCCTTGTCGCCGTTCTTGAGCCTACTCCTATTGTAGATCCTACCTCTCCGCCTTCGGCTGCTTCTACTCGATTGACTCAAACTAAGCCCGGGTTGATCACCATTCCAAACGACGAGGTTGAGGCACTTATACACAACACAACTAGACCACCATTCTCAATCAAAATTCCCTCAGACTGTTCATACTACGTCCAACATTCCTCGTGACCTAATTGAAGGAGCTTTGACTTTTGCTCACGTCGAGGACCGTGCTTTGAAGAGGCCAAGAATTTCTTCACCAAATCCCCTTTTAACCTCCAAGTGTGTGGGTCCCCTTTTTCACCCAATCTTGAAGGAAAAAGGGAAAGAAATTATGGTTCATGATCAGCAGTTGAGGACATGAACGTGGAAAGAAATAGAGATGGGAGTGATTCTGCCTTGTTATTTGGTAGAGAATAAGAGGATGTCTAATGATGAAATAACCCAACGATCAATTCAATAGATGACCTATGTTGGAAGAGGAAGAGAAAGTAAAGAGAAGAATAAAATCAAGATCTCTAACTTCTCTCTACGATCTATAGAGTTTTGTTGATCGAATCGACCCGGGCCAAGGGTCAAAGTTCATCTACGTGACAAAGGCTACGCCTACGTACCAAAAAGGATGAATTTTGACGAAGTTCAAAAAATAGAATTTTGTGGAAAGCTTGGATTAGAGCTTGTCTCCGATTCTTGGAGCTCCCAACGGTTACTTTATGCTTCAAGAAGTAGCGATTTCATCCTAACTAGGTTTATTTCCAAACTAGGGTTGTGAAACAGAATGGGTAGGTTATTAGATATCTTTAACACATGCCTACAGTTGTAAAATTAATGAAATGGATATTGAAATTGGGTGAAATCAATTCTAGCTTGAATTAGTATGTTAATATTACTAGCTTGCAATTTCTTTGAAAATGGTGTTATGTGGACATGCTATGTGTTTATATTGTGCCTAGGTGAAATTTATTGTGTTATTGCATAGAGTATGTATAACATGCTTGAGAAATTGTTGTTGGATGAAAATATTGATATATGCTAGATGATGTATTGGCATTGTGACGATTTACGAAAATTATATGCCTTGGATATAATTGGTCATGGAATGTGTTGAAATGTGGTTAAAATAGTTCATATGGCGTTCATTACATATGGATATGATATTGATATTGCAATTGTTCATTATATTTCATATGCACTGAGGCATCGCATTCGTGGGCATTAGACATGAGTGTGGGTGTGGGTGCATGTTTTTTAATCAAACATCACTCTTGGTGGTTGATTAGTAGGCTCAATATAGTCAGACCAAGGTCCGACAGAGTCGCACGGTTACATGAAGAACTTGTGTCAAGTATATCAAGAAGGGCAGATACTCTCTTGGATGCAAGACCTGGTTACTAGTTTATACACTTCTGTCGGTGCAAGTCCAAAAAAGTGTAACGGTGTAAGGAACCGGCAGTGAGATTCCAAAATTCAAATACCCAACAACAGACACATGGTTTATTTTTAAAAGATCATTGGATGTGCAACATCAAGGGCAAGGGCTTGGAATGCCCAATTTTGTACTCATGGCATTGCATGGGTTTTGGGAGCCGATAAAGACTCGGGTTGAGTTGCATGGGTGAGTTTCATCTCATTTCATGGCATAGTATGGTAATTCTAATCATTAACTTGCATAACCTTGATTGGAAGGTTTGTTGCTTGTGAAATTGTGTGTGTGAACATTTCATATGTATCTAGATTGGAGAGTTGTCTCTTCAAGAGATATCCTATTGAGCGTGGCTCACCCTTTATAGGAAAGTATTTTAGATGTAGGGTACACACCGGTGGACGGCTCTCATTAGGGACCTCAAGGATGAAGAAAAGCCGACTTGTGGCTTTTAAAATATATTTTTTAAATCATTTATGAAATTTAATTTTGGGCATGTAAATCTATGAAAATGATTGTAATAGAACTTGTATGGACCGTGTTTTACATGAAAAACTTCATTATACATGTGTTGAGTTGATATGGAGTGGGTTGGAATGAATTGGAGTTGAAAAAGGATGAAAGTGGGCGAAAATAGGCAAAGCCTACCGCTAGAACGATGATGAACCTACCTATAGAACTTTTTTCAATAGCCAAAACCTACCGATAGAACTTTTCCAGTGCTCAAAACTTATCGGTAGGGTGATGACAAACCTATCGATAGGTTTTCCAAAAATCTGAATTTTTAAGAGTGTTTTGCCATGCTTTCGTGTTTTGTGTCCTTTTATTCAAATGATGTAAATGGACAATAATAGAGTATAAATTGTGGTATATTGGACCTCGAATAGGTCATGTGATTAAATGTATATAGGATATGTGTTTGGGAGTGCCTGGTACAAGGGAGACTCTGCCCAAATTTTGAGTTATTGTGATCCCGATAAAGGGGATGTTGTGTTGTGATGATGGGTTATGTCGTATTCATTGATGTTTCTGCAGGTTGATGGCCATTCATCGGGTTGGTAAATGACCGTCGATTTTAGGGGCGTCTCAACTTGGTATCAAATCCTAGGTTCATGATTTACGTAGGGCTTGTTGGGCATTAGACCACTGCATCCATTAAGAATTATATGTTAAGTTTTTTAAATGCTACATGTTATGTATTATGTGTTATGTAAATAATACGCATGGTTAAATGTGTATGGAAACGAGACACTAGGGTTAGAGAACATAACCTTGGGGGTCAGAAAGAAAAGAAACGGGATAGTTTAGGTGTAGATACCTACTAGTGGATGGCACATGCTCTACTAGTGAGACAAGGAGAGAAATTTCAAAATTTTAACTTAATCCCTATCATGGGATACCAAGTCAGTGCTCTATTGCTATTTGACCTGTGTGTAGATGGCAAATAGAGGAAGAAGATGTGACCGAGGTGGTGGGCGAAACAACTAACCACCACTGGCCTTTGACAAATAAGCCTTTATGATGGCTATTGGCACAATGACGGCTACCTTTGCACCGGTTAGCACCAATTTGGGCTAAGGAAGCTCAAGTAACCTCCAAAAGTTTAAGGCACACAAGCCTCCAACTTTTATGGGAGGGGTAGACCCGATAGTGGCCTACCATTGGTTCCAACAATTGGAGAAGATCCTAGAGGCTATGGAGATCACCTCCGGCGCCACTAAGATAAGGCTAGCTGCATTGCAGCTACAAGGAGAAGCACATTTGTGGTTGGATTAGGCAAAATCCTCAAAGAAATTAGAGGCAATGATATGAGGAGAGTTTCGGGAGCTCTTCATAGGCAAGTACATCCCATCGGTTGTTTGACATACGGAAGCCTGAGAATTCTTGGATTTGATGCAAGGGACTATAATGGTGATGGAGTATGTGGCCAAGTTCACTGAGTTATCCTATTTCACCAATGATTACATGGCCACAACATGGCCAAAGTAAGAAGGTTTGAGGATGGTTTGAAATTATCCATTCGAGGGAAAATTTTGGACTGCCGCCTATAAGATTTGGACTCAATGGTCGAGATAGCTATCGCCACTGAGAGAGAGATAAACGATGCACAGAGCATCCAAGAGGCGGGTGCCAAGGACAAGAAGAAGGAGGACCAATCCTCTTCTTCGAGTTTGGGGTTGTAAGTTAGAGATCTCAGAGATTCTACTCACTGTAGACCTTAGGGTTATGGACATGTTAGAGTTTGATGTCATCCTCAAGATGAACTCGTTGACGGCACACCGAGTTATCATTTATTATGATCAGAAGATGGTCACTGCCTACACACCAGAGGGTGTTTGTTTTAAATTTTAGGGGGAGAAACACAATATTTTACTCTAACTAGTATAATATTTTCATTGGCACGGGTAGTTTTTGGGTTGGCTAACAAGTCTTACCTTGGAGGATGAGGCAAGACAGGAGTTGGATCTACCTCGGGTGGTTTGTGAGTATGAGGATATTTTTTTGGATGAACTATTAGGATTACCTCCACATTAGGATGTGAACTTTACCATTGAGTTGCACCCTGGTACATCACTTATTTCTATGACTCCGCATAGAATGGCACCTACAAAGTTGCAAGAACTAAAGGTCTAATTACAAGAATTGAAGGACAAGGGCTTCATTAGGCCGAGTACCTCACCTTGGGTTGCTCCAGTGTTGTTTGCCAAGAAGAAGGACACGACCCTACGACTATGCATAGACTATTGGTATTTGAATCAGGTTACTATCAAGAATAGATACCTTTTACCGAGGATTGATGATTTGTTTGATCAACTAAGAGGGGCACGGATCTATTCCAAAATAGATCTACGCACAGGATACCATCAGTTAAGGATTAGGGAAGTAGATATCCCTAAGATAGCATTTAGGACACGGTATGGGCATTTCGAGTTCATGGTTATGCCTTTTGGATTGACAAATGTCCCGGCGGCATTCATGGATCTCATGCACAGGGTATTCCAACCCTACCTATATCAGTTTGTCGCGGTCTTCTTTGACAACATTTTGATCTACTCTATGTATGAGGATGAGCATGAAGGTCACTTGAGGATTGTTCTCCAAACCTTGAGGGACCATCAGTTGTACGCCAAGTTTATCAAGTGTGAATTTTAGCTTACAGAGGTGAAGTTTTTGGGACACGTGATGTCGACTTTGGGTGTGTTAGTTGAATCGAAAAAGGTTGAGGCGGTTATGAGTTGGGAGAGGTCATAGTCAGTCTTCAATTAAGGACTTGAGGAGGTTCATTGAGGACTTCTCCCGACAAGCTACACCTATGATGAGATTGACCCGGAAGGAGGTCAAGTTTCAATTGGATAACTCGTGTGAGAGGGAATTCCAAGAGTTGAAGGGGAGGCTTACTTCAGCCCCTATTCTGATAGTCCGGGGAGAGGACAGAAGTACACAGTGTATTGTGATACCTCTAAGGACAAACTTGGATGTGTTTTGACGCAGTCCAGGATGGTGGTGGGTTATGGCTCTCCGTAGTTAAAGAACCATGAGTAGAACTACCCTAGGCATGACATGGAGTTGGTGGTCATTGTCTTTGCCTTGGAGGCTTAGCACCACTATTTATATAGTGAGTAGTTTGAGGTGTTTTCGGATCACAAAAATTTGGAGTACATCTTTACACAAAAAAACCTCAAAATGAGGCAACACGGGTGAATGGAGTATTTGGAGGACTACGACTTCACTTTGTATTACCATCCTGGTAAGACAAACGTGGTTGCTATTGCACTCAGCTAGAAATTACGGGGAGTCTTGGCCTGTGTAGCTTCCTAGGAGTGGCAAATGCTCGAGATTGTGGGACAGTTTGGGTTACACTACAAAAGTTAGGCTCAGGTTACTTTGGGGAGTTTAGTGGCTATGCCTTCCCTACTGAGTAGAGTGATCGAGTCCCAGGGGTAGGACACAAAGACCATGTCCATTAGGGACTAGATACAATCGAATATAGATGACGAGGGTTGGGCGATTCATACAAATGGTAGTCTTTGATTCAAGAGAAGGGTTATGGTTCTCTAATCTATGGATCTAAGAGAGGAGATCCTTAGGAAGTTCCATTGCACCCATTTCGCTATGCATCCAGGTTGCACGAAGATGTACAATGATCTTTGTCACCAGTACTACTGGAGTGGGATGAAGAGGTATGTTGAGGACTTTTTCAGTCGATGTCTTATGTGTCAGCAGGTCAAGGCTGAACACTAGGGACCAACAGGATTGCTCCAGCCCTTGGAAGTGGCAGAGTGAAATGGGAACTCTTCATGATGGATTTTGTTTCCCACTTGTCACGGACATCGCGAGGGCATGAGGTGGTGTAGATGATAGTGGACCAACTTACGAAGTCGGCATAGTTTTTGGCAGTGCAAATGACCTTCATGCTGGAGGAATTCTACAGGCTGTATATACGGGAAATAGTTAGGTTGCATGGGATACCTGTATTTATAGGATCGGATTGGGATCCCAGGTTTACGACCCATTTTTGGGAGAGTTTTCAGCGGGCTATTAGGACATAGTTAATGATGAGCATGACTTTTCATCCCTAGATGGACGGTCAATTAGAGAGGACCGTCTAGACTTTAGAAGATATGTTATAGGCATGCGTCCTAGATCTCAAGGGTAGCTGGGAATAGCATTTACCCAAGTGGAGTTTGTCTACAACAATAGTTATTAGGCGATCATACAGATGACACCCTATAAGAAACTTTATGGGAGGTCTTGCCATTTTTCGATTTGTTGGATGGAGGTTAGAGAAAGATCCTCTACGGGTCCGAACTTGGTTAGAGACACCTCGAGAAGGTGAACTTGATAAGGAAGCGTCTTCTCACGGATCAAAGCTGACAAAATAGCTACGCCAGCAGACGGCGGCGACCTCTAGAGTTTGAGGTGGGAGATCACGTCTTGTTGAAAGTGATGTCTAAGAGGGGAGTGGTTAGGTTCAGGAAGTGAGAAAAGTTATCATTGAGGTATATCGGGCCCTTTGAGGTACTCGAGAGGGTTGGTACAATTGCTTACTAGTTGGCGTTACCACCAAATTTATCAGGTTTCCGCACGGTGTTCCATGTCTCCATGATCCGAAAGTACACTACAGATCCGACAAATGTGGTGGATTGGGGCAAGTTGACTATTGATGCGGATGGGACCTTCGAGGAGAGACCAGTGAGTATTATGAATAGTCGAGAGCAGGTTTTATAAGGCAAGGTCGTGAGGCTAGTGAAGGTGATGTGGTAGTACCGAAGTGTGGAGGAGACGACATGGGACTATGAGGACACTATACGTACCAATTATCTATTCTTATTCGAGGATGGAGATACATAATTGTAATCACAAGTACTCCATTACTAGACGCATATGTATGTGGTCGAATGTGCATGTGTGTGTGAATTTTAGGGATGAAATTTTTTTAAGGGTGGAAGAATGTAAAACCCGGGTAAATTTGAAATTTTGTGAAAAGGGCCAAACGGTAATTTTTCATTACTATACAAGTTAAAAACCTAAATTTTTCTAGAACTTGGATGATAAAATGGACCTCACCGTTGGATTCGTCTCGTGAAATCTAGCTGCCTAGTCAATTTTTTGTCAAATTTCGAGATAGTTATATTTTTTACGTTTTACGAAGTAATCGAGTGTCGGATGACCTCATAAACAAACTCAAAAATAAAATTTCAAAAATTGGATAATAATTGACTCGGGTCAAGAGTCAAAGTTCATCTATGCGACGAGGGCTACGCCTACGTACCAAAAATGACAGATTTTGACGAAGTTTAAAAGATGGGATTTTGGGGAAATCTTGGATTAGAACTTGTTTCCAATTCTTGGAGCTTCCTACGGTTATTTTACGCTTCAAGAGGTAGGGTTTTCATCCTAACTAGGTTTATTTCCAACCCAAGGTTGTGATACAGAATGGGTATGTTGTTCGATATCTTTAACACTTGCCTATAGTTGTAAAATTAATAAAATGGGTATTGAAATTAAGTGAAATGAATTCTAGCTTGAATTGGTATGTGGAAATTACTAGCTTTTATTTTCTGTGAAAATGGTGTTATGTGGGCATGCTTAGTGTTTATATTGTGCCTAGGTGAAATTTGGTGTGTTATTGCATAGAGTATGTACAACATGCTTGGAAAATTGTTGTGGGAAGAAAATGTTGATATATGCTAGATGATGTATTGGTATTGTGACGATTTATGGAAATTATATGCCTTGGATATAATTGGCCATGGAATGTGTTGAAATATGGTTGAAATAGTTCATATGACATTCATTACATATGGATATGATATCAATATTGCAATTATACATTACATTGTATATGTACGGAGGCATTGCATTCGTGGGCATTAGACATGAGTGTGGGTGTGTGTACAAGTTTTTGAATCAAACATCACTGTTGCTGGTTGATAAGTGAGCTTGGTACAGTCAGACCAAGGTCCAACAGAGTAGCACGGTTACATGAAAAACTTGTGTCGGGTATAGCAAAAAGGGCTAGATACTCCATCGGATTCAAGACCCGGTTACTGGTTTATACACTTCCGTCGGTGCAAATCCAAAAAAGTGTAATGGTGTACGGAACCAGCGGTCATATTCCAAAATCCGATCACCCAACAACAAACAGATGGTTTATTTTTAAAAGGTCATTTGGATATGCAACATCAATGGCAAGGGCTTGGAATGCCTGCTTTTGTACTCATGGCATTGCATGGGTTGTGAGAGCCAATAAAGGCTCGGGTTGAGTTGCATGAGTAAGTCTCATCTCATTTCATGGCTTGACATGGTAATTCCTATCATTGAATTGCATATCCTTGATTGGAAGGTTTGTTGCTTCTGAAATTGTGCATGTGAATATTTTATATGCATATAGATTGGAGAGTAGCCTCTTTAGGAGATATCCTATTGAGCCTGGCTTACCCTTTATAGAAAAATATTTCAAGTGTAGGATACACACCAATGGACGGCTCTTATTCGGGCCCTCAAGGATGAAGAAAAGCTAACTTGTGACTTCTAAAACATATTTTGTAAAACATTTATGAAATTCGGTTTTGGGCATGTAAATATTTGGAAATGATTGTAATAGAACTTGTATGGACCATGTTTTACATGAAAAACTTCATTATACATGTGTTGAGTAGATATGGAATAGATTGGAATGAATTGGAATTGAAAAAGAATGAAAGTGGGCAAAAATAGGCAAAGCTACTATAACACCCCACCCTACGTATGGCATAATATTGTCCGCTTTGGGCCAACTAGCCCTCACAGTTTTGTTCCTCCCAGTATCCCTAGAAAAAGGCCTTATGCCATGTAAGGCGAGGGGCTTACTCATAAGCCTAGAAAATTTTCCCTCCCTAACCGATGTAGGATACCAGCATCTCATAATCCACCCTCCTTATGACTGCACGTCCCCGTGCAGCAGCTTGCCAGCTACCTGCCCGTCCATTAGACGCGAGCACGATAGGGCCCCACACTCGATCCAAGATAGAGTCGGCTCTAATACCAATTTGTAACACCCCACTCTACACATGGCATAATATAGTCCACTTTGGGCCTACTGGCCCTCATAGTTTTGTTCCTTCCAGTACCCCAGGGAAACAGCCTTATGCCATGTAAGGTGGGGCTTACTCATAAATCCAGCAACTTTTTCCTCCCTAACCGATGTGGGATACCAAATCTCACACCTGTCGGTAGAACGATGATAAACCTACAGGTAGAACTTTTTCAGTAGGCAAAAACCTACCGGTAGAACTTTTTCCAGTGGGAAAAACACCGATAGAACTTTTTTCAGTAGGCAAAACCTACCGGTAGAGCTTTTTCTAGTGCGCAAAACCTATCTGTAGGACAATGACAAACCTGTTGGTAGGTTTTCTAAAAATTTGAATTTTTTAAGAGTGTTTTGCCATGCTTTTGGGCTTTGTGTCCTTTTATTCAAATGATGTAAAAGGACAATAATAGAGTATAAATTGTGGTATATTGGACATCAAATGGGTCATGTGATTAAATATATACAAGATATGCGTTTAGGAGTGCCCGATACAAGGGAGACTCTGCCCAGACTTTGAGTTATTGTGATCCCGGTAAAGGGGATATTGTGCTGTGATGACGGGTTATATGACATTTACGGGTGTTTCAGCTGGTTGACGGTCGATCAACGGGTTAAGAAATGACCCCCGATTTTAGGGGCGTCATAATAATTAAGCTCTCCCTTACTCAAGTGGAGCAAGCCACTCTTCTTGAGGAGTTTGAGTCTTTTATGGCTCATTCGTAAGAGAAGGAAAATGACGCCTTTGAGCATGGAATGCAAAAGGCTGAAGGCAAGCTGGCCTTGTAACTACCTCTTCTTAAGCAAGCACACTTCACAAAGGCCTAGAAAGCTACCCTGCGAGCTGCAAACATGCCCTTATCTTCTGAGTTTTTCTCACGCCACACTCTTTCTAGCTCTTCTGCCCCTCCTTCACCCTAGTAACATCTTTTACCTTTACCTGATCATTTCTTTTGTAACGAATGAAATGAAAACTTCTCTCTTCTACTTTTACTTTCCAGTAAATGAATTCCTTTTATGTCAAAACTGAGTCCTTAGCTATTTGCTTGGGATTTTAACACTTTCAAAAAAAAAATTTTGAAAAAATGAGAATGATGGCTTTTGAACAGATGTGATCAGAAATAGTTTCCAAAGCTCGTCCCTTAACCATTTGCTAAGGGACCTTATACTCAAAATTTTTCACAACTGATGATAAAAGGTGGCAGCCCCTTGAGCGAATGTACTCGGCTATAATATTCAAAGCTCAGCCCTTGGCCTTAGGCTCGTGATCCTAACAATTGTCTTTTATGATAAGACACTAGCATTTAGCGCATTGGCTAGCCGATTGCACCAACCCACTAACATATTCAGACTCAAAACTCTAGTCATGCCTAGCCTTTGGTCTAGTTCTGTTAGGGTGGTTACACCTGATTTAGGCTCTTGCCTCTATCAGGAATTTTTTGCCTCCTTGCCTAAGCAGTAGGATGAGTTTTTGCTTGGATTTTTATCCAAGGTTGTTCCTTTGTCTTGCAAAGGGTTAAGAAACAAGGGTTTTCAAAAGGCACTTTTTTTTAAAACCATCCCAATCTATTTATTGATTAGAACGTATTACAAAGGATTTTCCATATCTTGTGTTGGCCATCGTTATTCTCCAAAGGCACTTTAGGGTTCTATTTCTGAAGGTACTTTAGAAAAAGAACTTTCACATATTTGTCATGTTCTAGAGTGGAGGAAGTTGCTTCCCTTTCATGTCTTCAAGCTCATAAGACTCTTTTCCTCTGACCCCAATGACCTTGGCCTTCCCAGTTTGCTCCAACCTTTCCATACGTTGGGTCCTTGGTTGAACCCATTACCTTTCTTAGAACTAGGTCCCCGAGCATAAAACTCTAAGGATGAACCTTGTTGTTATGAGATCGAGACATTTGATGTTGATAGAAACTGAGTCTAATGGTTGTTGCTTCTCTTTTTTCTTCCACTAGATCCAAATCCCTACCGAAGGCTGTGCTATTGCCCCCACTATTTGCTAGGTCTATCCTGACTATAGGAAGACCAATTTCTTGGGGTAGTACAGCCTCTATTCCATAAGCTAGCGCTAGGGAGTTTCCTCAGTAGCCCAACATGGTGTGGTTTTGTACGTCCATAGCACGCTGGGCAACTCTTCTACCCATCTACCTTTCGCGTTATCCAATCTTTTTTTGATTCCATCTTATATTGAGTTTAGGAAGATGATTACACATATTCCTTATTTGAACCACTAACATGGACAAATATGATTTACCCGAGAACCTCTCTCATTCCTAGCCTAAATACACAAATCTGATTGGTAAAATTTGTATCATCACCTCAATGTCATCATGGGTGTCACAGAAAATAAATAAATAGTATTTGTAGTAGAGAACAAAAATAACATATAATTGTAACAAATTCAGAAACTGAATTAACATATTACTCTAGGATCTCATATTGCATTTTGTGCCACTTGTCTAGTAATTAGTAAAAAATAAGTTGGATGCGACTTGGGCCATGGTGTTTCTTTTTTGCACCAAACAACAACTTTATTATAATTATGATGTTAATAAATGGTTAGGTAAACAGTTCTGCTAATGCAACACTGTTATATAATTGTCAGCTTGGTAAATAGTTTGATCTGTGTGGATTTTAACATTGTAGCACTGTGATTTGGTCTTTTAATATAATAATTTATTAAAAATATATACACCACTTAAACGATACAATATACTTTTAATCAAAAAAATAATAATTATATTTATGATTTTGTGTTTTAGACACCAAATTATAATGTTATATCAAAATCAACCTTGCCGCAATGCGCAAGGCTTGAACCAAAAACGTGTTATGCTGGGAAAGAAAACATGTGCTCTAAATGTCAATTGGGACAACTTGCACATCACGAACAAGAGCAATCAAAACATTGTGCCCCCATTCAGCCAATATTTTTTCTTTCTTTACCACCAAGTCGTCGTCACCGAGCATGCCTACCTAGAATGAGAATCAAATAAAAGGTCCCGTCTTCAATCGATGACTTTGTCTACCAAAATTCCCCATCTTATATTAGACAGTATAGTGATAATAAATGTTTCAGAGTCATCGTCAACCACCATAATCCAAAATCTTAATAAAGACACCACAACAACTGCTTTACGGTGGTTGTCTATGGCCATCATGAATCAAGAAAAGCCTCTCAAAATCTTAACAAAGGCACACCAACAAATGTCGCAAGTGTGTCATCTGTAACTACCATGCTCCAAGACTTGCCTCCTCAAAAACTAAACAAAAGCACAATAACACTCTTTTAACCACTCTTCCCATGTTACTCAGGGGCATCATATATGACAAACATGCTCCAACAAATTCCTAATCCGAATGAAGGCACCAGGTGTTTGTTATAAGTTTTAATGTCTTACTCGAACTCTTGTTGTCTTATTCATGTTCTTCTTTCAAGTTTGTATTCAATTTATACAAACCAATTGTATGACATCTAAATTTGATCTTTAGTGCATACATAGCAAAAGAAGGTGCCTCTATGAGTGTTGCACTTGATCCTTGGGGGCATGAAATTTTAGATCGTCATTTTCTCGACTTGATGTATCAAACATGTACTCATTATTCCGCCTTACACTAGCTGGCTAAAAAATTAACACATTCATTTGTATCAAATCCTCTCTTTGGTAAATGTTGTTTGAAAGGAAAGATTAGGCTACCTCCACTTATTGCCCCCCTTCATCGCTTAAAGCATTATATGATGACAATGATGAACAATCAAAATCGTTCCATCAACATACACGAGAGTATAATGCAATTAATGCATTTACGAGTCTTTGTGCTACTTTGGATGAAAGATTAACTATGAGGAGGGGGCCTAAAACATTCACCATCTATGGACAATTACGCCATTGAACAGGGTCACTTATACCACAACTTGAGCGTGAACTAATTTACTCATAATTGTACATTTGTGATCCTACTTCAGCTTTAGATGTTCGCAACAAAAAAAATCCTAACTTGAGAAGGGATGTTTTGAAAATTATTCAAGATTTTTTTATTGCAAGTAAATCCATTTCCCATAAAATTTTGGCATGCTCACACAATTTTAAGTGAATTGGAATTGACACGGCAAAATTTACCAGCCTATCTTCACTATAGTTCTGTAACAGACCGACCTCAATATAATCTCCCAACAACATATGAGATTGCGGTAATCTTACTGGGAGATGGAACTAAGTCAAGTGCAATGAGAGATATTGTGTTACATTTGAGGGGAGACAATGAGTTGATGCAACTTAATGAGGATTTACCATTGTATTACGTGTTATTATTTCCTCATGGTGAGCTAAGATGGAATCCAATTTTGAGACAGTGGAATGTTTCCCAATGTTAACCTTTATCTACTCGACTGACTCAATTGCAATATAACAGTTATCATATGTTCCAACATGACACTAAGTGTTCAACAATTTTGATAGCTGGAAAACTATTCCATGAATTTGTAGTAGATGCTTGGGCCGCTACTAAACAAAATTGGTTGACATACTACAAGTTGAATCAATCAAAACTTTGTGTAGAATTTTATCAAGATTCAATCGCTATCACATTGTATAACCAACATCCAGATATTTTTCTTACTACGACTGCAAATCCCAACTAGCGTGAAATTACTAATCACCATTACTAAATCAAATCCCTACTGGTCTTCCTAATTTACTGGCCCTTGTTTTTGAGTTAAAGCGAAGTTTCTTGATGAAGGAGATAGAAACAAACAAAGTCTTTGGTAGAAAGGTGGCCCAAATTTTTGTAATGGAATTCAAAAATGGGGGGCTACCGCACATGCATGCATTTCTGTTTCTTCATGGTTCAAATAAAATTCAGACATGTGCTCAAGTAAACAAAGTAGTGAGTATTGAATTCCTTTATTGTCAAACTAACCCATTGCTCTTTGAAACAATCATAAGTTGCATGATCCATGGACCATATGGTGCTCGAAATACACAAGCACCATGTATTGAAAATGGGGTGCGCAACAAGAAATACCATCAATCATTTGTGAAATCAACAAGCATTGACCACGATGGATTTCCTGTCTATCACCATCGTAATACTAGTCAGAAGTACATGTGTGAGGGGCAAGAAATTGATAATAGGGATGTTGTACCCCATAATCCATAATTATCAAGAATGTTCAGTTGTTATATTAATATTGTAGTTTGTGCAGGAATCAGATTCATGAAATACATTCACAAGTACATTTATAAAGGACATGATTTCACAACTATGGTTCTTGGAGGAATTAGTGAGATCCAAGAATATCTTTATCCAAGGTATACTAGACCTCCAGAAGCTGCTTGGTGATTATTTGGTAATCCTTTACATGAAAAGATTTCGTCGGTTGTACGAGTGGCACTTCATTTACTTGGGATACATTGTGTGGTCTTTAACCTTGCTGAATCTTTTCATATGATCGTTTCTAAAGGTACACAACAAGATACAACTTTGATTGGCTCTTTTACTTGTTGCGCTTCACATGAATCTGCATGTGCATTAACTTATCAAGAATTTCCACAAAACTTTGTTTGGAATAAGACCATCAAGAAATGGACTCCAAGACAAAGGGATTATACAATTGGTAAAATGTACTTTGCTAGCCCTAATTCAGGTGAACAGTTTTATTGGTGTTTGGTTTTAACTGTTGTCAAATGACCAGCTTCATTTGACTAGGTACGCACGATAAATAATGTTATGCATGATATATTCAAGTTAGCATGTGTTGCAAGAGGACTTCTTGAAGATGGTGAAGAATAGATACAATGTCTTCAAGAGGCTACAATTATGAGAACAATGTACCAATTAAGGAGACTATTTGCTATTATTCTCACATAATGCTCTCCATTGCATCCACTTGCACTATGGACTTAATTCTCAATGTATATATGTGATGATTTAGCACACAGAATCCGTACTATGTTTGGTAATGACCAAATTGAAGATTATGGTTTATATTTGATGAATCAATTTTTCCACGAGTCAAGGAAGAGTTTATTTGACTTCCCACGCTTGCCACAGTCAACTGAAAATTGGAATCCAATAGTTGGCAACATATTACTATTTGAGCATCAACAACTCCAGAATGAAACACAATGGACTGGTACACAAATTAATGTTGAAGGCCTTAATGATACACAATTTTTTGCTTATACTATAATCACATTGCTAGTGTGTGAAAATTTTGGGAACTACTTACTTTTTTAGTAGTGGTGCTAGAACAAGAAAGAAGTTTTTGTATAACACTATTCCAACCATGTTGCGTAGCCATGAACATGTTGTTGTTATTGTGGCTTCATCTGGTATTGCATAAATTCCTTTGGAAGCACTTGAGAATTCAATTTGTGGGTTTACTAAACAATCAATGCATGTAGAGTTATTTAGAGAAACAAAATTGATAAAATGGGATGAAGTTCCTATACAGCATCGATACTGTGTTGAGACAGTCGATTGCACACTTCAAGATATTAGAGATGATAAAAGGCCTTTTGGGGGTATCACTGTTGACCTAGGTTGAGACTTTTGAAAAAGTTCATCTATTATACCTAAAGACGCTTTGCGAACAATTTAAGGGTGCATCATTGAGACAGTCTTTGCTATAGAAACATATATGTGCTTTGACTCTAGGTTTAAACGTGTGATTAACTCACACAGACATTTGAAACGCTAACTATGCTAAATTCTTGATGGAGATAATATTCCATTTTACCTTAAATTTCATGACATGGTGTTTTGAATTAATATTTCAAATTTTTTACTTATTATAATTTTTAGTTTTTAGATTGAGACCAATCAACAAGAAATCGTGCTACTTTCATCTACAATAAGCATGTGTCACAGTCTAAATAAATTGATAATTATAATCTATGCACGATTGTATGTGGCTGGTATAGTTACTTCGAACTTTCTCACTGAATGCATAATTCTGACTGCTCGCAATGACGACGTCAGTGATATAAATGTTGCAACACTGAATATTGCTCCGGGAGAGACAATTAGTTTTTTAGCTGCATATAAAATTTCTGAAGCTGATGAACTTGACCATACCATTAGAAATAGATATCATAATGAGTACTTAAACTCGTTGAATCCTTCAAGGTTGCCAATGTTTAAATTGAAGTTGAATGCCCAATAATGTTGTTGTGGAACGTTGCATTGAAAGATGGACTTTTTAATGGCACACAATTGATGGTTGTTAGATAGATGTGCATGAAGGGTAATCGAAACTCATATATTAAATGGAGATAAAAGTTGCAATTTAATCTTCATTCCGAGAATATCATTGACACCAACATCTTTGGACTTGCCTTTTCAAATGACAATACATCAATTTCCTGTCCAGTTAACTTATACTATGACAATCAATAAAGCCCAAGGACAATCTGTCAAGTTTGTTGGGGTTAATTTGTGAACACCTATTTTTAGTCATTGACACCTTTATGTGGCACTATCTAGATGCACATCTTCGGATCGTATTAGTGTCCTCCTCCCGAAAGATAGGACGAATTGCACCACAACTATTGTTTAGTTTGAAGTTATGTTATAAGATTCTTACAACAAGTAAATAGTATAGTTTAAACATGTTTATTTCTACTGAATTATGTAATCTTTTCAACATTTCAACTTTTAATTTTATAATGATGTTCAATCTTTGTAGGATTGGAGTAAATTTGCCAAAGAGAATGATAAAATATATACAATGAATCTTTATAAATGGGACTGGCGTAATCAGGTAACTTTACTCTCACGTCATTGCATCAAAATAACTTTACTATTTCTACAAATATATATTGTGTTAATTTGATTGTTTATGTGAATAATTTAGGTGGACGTGCATTCCCCCCATTGGGTAAAGTGTGTTCATACTGATTTGAGGACATTAAGGAGAGTGATGAAGATAAGGTTTAGAGTGATGAAGAGGACATTTAGTAGAGTGGTTGAATGATGACATTCTCTCTGATAAAACTCAACCAACCCTGCAATCCAGTACCGACCTATCCACCTCAAACGACAACTAACCCACCACTGATCAACCTATTGTCCAGGTAATCCCCGCTCTTACTCCCTTTCTCTGCCTTTCTCTATTTCTCATGCAAGCACACAACACACACACAACACATGCACAAACACACACACACAATTGCACCCAATCAAACACTCACACACCGAACTCATGCACCACTACACTGCCACCAATAAAAATTTATGATCGAAATCATTAGGAAAATGAACCATTTGTTGAAATGCTATTGAGAAATACTATATGCTCTTTCTCTTCTACATCATGCCCAATTCGATAGTAGCTTAATTATTTGATTGTAAGTCTTTCTCTATACTTCTCCATATCTTTTCTCAAATAAATTGGTAATTTCTTACTATCTCTCTAAATTCTTACTTATATCAATCTAAATCCTCCCCCCCCCCCCAATCACATACAAATGTGTGTTCATTAGTTTTTTTAGATAATTCAAGGTAATATAATTAATGGCAATAATGTTGATTCCAACTAACAAGAAAAGCAAGGGACCTTAAGTTTTGGATTTTCATTTGTTTTATTTTGCCTCACATATTTTGATAATTTTTATATTTCAAACAATTTCAAGTATACATGGAAGCATGCTTGGTGTTAGATATAAAGAAGAAGTAGATGAAAGTTGTTTCTCTATTTGTGCATATGTATATTTTGTGTGTTCCGTCTTTTGTACAGTCAACTAATTAAACATGATTATGAGAATTTTGGGTATGGAATGATGGTTATTTTGGTGGTTGGGTATGCGTTAATGATTGTGGTGGTATGGTGTATTATGATGATTGTTACGTATGATTGTAAGTTTTGTAGACAATTTTAGATTTTCTTGACTCCTATTTTTAGAGGAAACTCTGCCAAAATTTATAGAAAATAGTAGTGACTAGCTTGATGTTTTGGTGGTTGGGTATGTATTGATGATTATGGTGGCGTAGTGTATTATGATGATTTTTATGTATGATTGTAAGTTTGGTAGACATGTTTAGATTTTCGTAGGCTCTTATTTTTAGAGAAAATTTTGCCAAATTTTCTGGAATATAGTAGGGACTAGCTTAATTTAGGTTGCGAAGAGTCTCTAGGCAATATAGTATTTTTTTAGTTTTAATTTAATTTTTTATTATGTCGTGCCTTCAAACACGGACAATTACTAGTTTCCGAATAGAGTGATCGACTTATTAATGCATCTAACCCAAATCAATTAATAATGAGTGGAGTGGTCTCTAAAAAATATAAACCAACCTTGGTAGTCTTAATTATTCGATATAGGATAAAAGCTCTCTAAATACTCTCCCTAGGGTGGAACCCGAGTTCGCACATGGGGTCAATAAATAAACAAACAACTTTGCATACCAAAAAATCAAATGGGAAAGAGATTTGGCTCATTGACCACGCAAGACGCAGTTCTAATACCATGTTAGAACATCCAACCCAAAAATAATTGACAATAAATAGATAGAGTGTCCATCGTGTATATAAATCAACTTTAGTGTTCCTAATCTATATAATAAAGTACTAAGATTGAAGATATAAAAAATTAATTTTTTTTTCACGGTTGAGATCGTTTTAAATTTTACTTTCAAGTTAATCTAACGACTATTATTAACTCTCCAAATTTAATAGAAAAAATATGTCCCCCAAGGATGTGTTTGGAGTGACTTTTCAAAAGTACTTTTAGGACTTATGACTTCTCATAAACACTATAAAAAATAAATAAATGAATAATGTTTGGAACAACTTATTTTAATTATTTTCAAATAAGTCAAAAGTAATTTTACGACTTAAATAAGTAAAAGTAAAAAAAAAAAAAAAACTACTACTTCTTTAAAATACTTCTCTACAAAACACTTCACCACCATTGTTGCCGCCCCACCACCCCCATCACCCACCATCGTTGTCGCTGTCGCCGCCCCACCACCACCATCCCCACTACCCTACCATCAACGCTGCCACCGCCACCACCCCACCCATTACGCACCACCAATTTCTACCACTGTCGCTCACCGCCACCACCCACTCCTATTATCATCTCATTCATATACTTATTATCACTACCATCATCATCCCACCACCACTATCGCCCACCACCCACCGCACCCATTACCATAACCCATTGTCACCTACTATCACTGCCACCCACTATCACCCACACCTACCACCACCAACCTTCATCGCCCAGTCACCAACCCCATCCCCACCCCCACCACACCTACCACCACCACTGTAACGCCCCAAATACCACTCTGGACGGCATTATATTCAATAACCATTCATATCATGAGAGCAACTAATAAATCCATGAATAACCAGGGGTCCTTAATTTAACAAAATTCGGACAGAGTCTCCTTTGTTCGGAGAGCTCTACCCAAAACATAACCTGTGCAATTCAACTGTAATGACCACACCGGGTCCATTTAACTACCATAAAATCAATCCAGCAAATTTACACGTTATCCCAAAAGAATAGACCAAGCTATGGCCTTTACATCCCCACAAAAGTACTATAATACATAGTGGAATTTATAAAATAAAACTAGGCTATACAATTCTTCCAAAAGATTGTCCAAGTCTATAACAAAAGAAAGGGGGGTCGCTCTAAGCGTCCACCTTGGGATCCACGCTCCCTTCTGTCGGAGCCTCCCAATGTGTCAGCTCCTCGACTCCCAACTCCTCGTCAAAGGCAAAATCTGAAAAGTGGGGAAGTAGGGGGTGAGCACAAGGCTCTGTAGGAGGATCCTTCCAAACCCATTCAACGTTTTGAAATCAAGTAAAACAGGTAGCTCACATTTCGCACATACATATAAATGAATTTTGAAATAAAATAAGGACATTTTAAAGTAGATCTCAAGTTTGTACAATAATAAGGAATTGAATGAGAATAAAATCACGCTTAATTGATAAATAATTCCCAACATAATCCACTCCACCATACACCATTTTCACAAGTTATCGCGACATCCCATACTATTCGAAACTCTTGGAGAAATAATATTTGGTACAATAAACAATAATTTCTATTTGGTATCACTCAAGTAGGTTGTCGCTTCTCATGAATCTACCCGACGATTCAACCTCGTTCACCCATTTATAATAACAATCACAAGCCAATTTAGGAAGGGCGTGTACCGTCTCATATGGCATTGACGAAATTCTTCCAAGGTGTCTAGTATACTAACCCTTTTCTCCGGTATCCGTGAACAATAGTGGTCACTGTCACAACAATGATCCGCTATGAACATTAGGCAACCATCTCACCCCCACTGGGATAGACTGACCTCTAACACTCTACGGCAGTCCCTCACAACACCATACACAAGAGTGACATACCAACAATATGCTCAAACCTCATATACAAGCAAATTCCATAATTTTTCCCAATTTTCACAAGCAATATACATAATAGAACAATTTAAGAAACATACCCATTTCGTAAATCATGTCACAAGAGACAATTTTAAAGGAAATAAGCATGAGATCATCAATACAATCATTTTACTACCCAACACAAAGCTCTAGAATTTTCGAAATCAAGATGATGTGAAGATATAGAGAAAAAACCCATATTTTCCTAAAAACTAGGATTTGATGGATTTCCAACCATCATTTTGTTCAAATCATGTGAATGTTGGTAAAAATATCAAGAAATAAGGAACCCATAACAAATACATACTATTAAGAGTCAAAATCTACATGTATAATAGCCCTAACATCAATGGACAAGAAATGGAAGAAAATCTTACCTTGAATCAAAGTCCCAAACCAAAATCCATGCTCTAGAGACCTCCTTTCTCTCTTTCCTCCTTTCCTCTATCTTCTCCTAGGGTGCTAAGAGGTTTGGGGTGAGAGATGTGAAGAAGAAATGGAAGCAAAGGGGCTGAAATCTGTGTTTTAAACACAACGGCCCCGAAGTTTACTGTTCACAGCCTGTTTAGGCTATCTCTAAAATTACAATTTTGCCACTAGAAATCTTCAATTTGTTCCATATGACTACCCTAAGGTTTTTCGACGTTACGGATTCATTTTAATGTTATTTTAACCTAAAAATATTTATTTTTATGATTTATCTCAAAACTAAAATAAATTTACACTCGAAACATTAAAATTACTATTTTATTCTTCCAAACCGCTATAGGTGTTTTTTTTACGATTTCAATATACATATGGTTTATTCTTAAGTCATTACATGTATAAGAATCACTAAAAAAGTACATTATTATATTAATATAAACATATGGGGGTTTACACCTTCAAAGTCTAAGAAGAAAATACAACACTTTACAATCCAAGGAACATCACAGTGCAGATTTTTGATCAACTTTGGAGAATAAACTGTTTTGACTCAGGTATTTCTAGTATATGTGACCTATATGGTTGAAAAGATATACGAGTTCGGGTTCTAAGAAAAATAACGGTGCGCAATTTGGACTTTCCAACAAAGAGTTATGATCAAATTGGTGAAAGGTAGTCTACCGGACTGCTTGGTTCTTCTATACTTGTCTAACTAGAGTTTGAGTGTCTTTTGTCACAAATCATATCTCATACCCATCTCCAACATAGGTAGTATGAATATCAAAGGATCCATGTCTAGCATCATTCATTAACCAAAACCAAATTATCATCCGTCTCCTAGAATCATTCATAACAACATGATGTAGAACTAGTATATCTATCAAAAATTTTCTTCAATTCCTCTAAGCTAGCTCATTGATGAGAATGCAAAATTTCATATTTTTCTATTTTATTATTTAGAATTTTATACTTATTATTCTTATAATTTGATTTAGGATGTAAATAGATACGTTAAATGCAAAACGAAACTAATTGGACGATTGTTGATAGTTTCGAGATGTGGGGGTTTACAATTCACCCTCCTTAAAGAAAGTTTCATCCTCGAAACTTACCTCAAGTAGCGAATAAGTGCGGGTACTTCTTTTGGATTTCTAGCTCCGGTTCCCAAGTAGCTTCTTCTACACCATGGTGTTGCCACAAAACCTGCACTAGTCGGATGACTTTGTTGCGGACCACCTTCTCTTTGGCGTCAAGAATATTCACCGGTTGTTCTTTATAGGTCGCTCTGTCTTGAATTTCAATATCTTCCAAGTCTACGACCGGCGTTGCATCCGATTGACACTTTCTCAGCATTGACACATGTAACACGTCATGTACCACAGACAACTAAGTAGGTAACCGCTACTGATACGCCGTTTGCCCACAACTTTGATCACTTCAAATGGCCCGGTATATCTTGGCGTTAACTTTCCCTTCTTGCCGAATTTAAATACCCCTTTCTTGGGTGAAACTTTGAGGAACACATAGTCCCCTTCTTGGAACTCCAATGGTATTCGTTTTCTATCCGCATAGCTTTTCTGTCGGCTTTGTGCCATGCGTAGTCTCTCCCGGATGAGTTGCATCTTCTCCGTAGTCTCCCGAACAATTTTCGGCCCAAATAAACTACTCTCGCCCGCTTCTAACCAACAAGTCGGTGATCCACATGGCCTTCCATACAATGCTTCATACGGTGTCATCCCAATACTTGCTTGAAAGTTATTGTTATATGAGAATTCCACCAACGGCAAATGATCGCTCCAACTTCCCTTGAAATCCAACATGCAAGCCCGTAACATATCTTCTAGAATTTGTATTACTCTCTCGGATTGACCATCGGTTTGAGGATGAAATGCGGTGCTGTAGTGTAACTCTGTCCCCATAGCTTGTTGTAGACTTTGCCAAAACGAGCCACAAAACGAGAATCACGATCTGACATGATAGAAAGTGAAACTCCATGCAATCGAACAATCTCTCAAATTGACAGTCTGCTCAAGGTCTCTAACGAGTCTGTGGTCTTCATCCCCAAAAAGTGAGCTGACTTGGTGAGTCAATCTACTATAACCCATAAGGCGTTATGCCCTCTTGAAGTCCGTGGAAAACCCAACACAAAGTCCATGGTGATATGATCCCATTTCCACTCCGAGATAAGCAGAGACTGTAATAATCCTCTGGGTCGTTGGTGCTCAATCTTCACTTGCTGACATACGGCACACCTTGAAATGAACTTTGCTACATCCTTCTTCATTCCACTCCACCAATATTTTCATTTCATATCTCTATACATTTTTGTACTCCCCATATGTATAGAGAACTTCGATCGGTGGCACTCATCCAACACTTCTTCCCTCACTTGGTCGTCGTTTGGCACGCATAATCTTCCCCGAAACTGTAACTCCTCATTCTTTATAGACTAATCCTCAAAAATCTCATTCCTCTCCAATTTATCCCGAATTTCTGTCAACTCGGGATCTAACCGTTGCAACTCCACAATCATTTGTCGGAGAATTGGTTGAGCTACTAGGTTAAACAAACATGGTCGATCCTCCGGTCCATCGACCCATAGATCAAACTCCTCTAACGTATCAATCATTTTCCACCGTTGAGCAGCAAGAACATTGATTTCACCCTGAGACTTCCTACTCAATGCATCCGCTACTACATTAGCCTTCCCCGTGAAGCATCAGTGTAAACATCGTAACCTTCCCCACTGTTCGGAATAATGAGGATCGGTGCCGTCGTCAACTTTTCCTTCAAGGTGCGAAAAGCTAATTCACACGCTTAAGTCCACACAAATTTCTCCCCCTTCTTGGTAAGGCGAGTCATCGGCATCGCAAGCTTGAAAAAACCTTCTACAAACCTACGATAGTAGCCAGCTAACCCCAAGAAACTACGTATTTTTGTCACGTTCTTTGGTGATTCCCATTACATCACGGCCTCAATCTTCGAGGAATCAACCGCTACCCCTTGCTCGGACACAACATGGCCAAGGAACTTCACTTCCTTCATCCAAAACTCACACTTGCTCATCTTCGCATATAACTTATGTTCTCTCAATGTTTGTAGCACAATCGAGAGATGATGTGCATGTTCTTCTTGTGTCCGAGAATAAATCAATATGTCATCAATAAACACAATGACAAATTGATCTAGATATGGCCGGAATAACCTGTGCATCAAATCCATAAAGGCTGCTGGAGCATTAGTCAATTCGAACGGCATCACCGTATACTCGAAGTGACTATACCGAGTACGAAAAGCAGTCTTAGGAATTTCCTCCTCCTTGATACGCTGTTGATGGTACCCAGTGCGGAGATCAATCTTGGAGTAGAACTTAGAACTACTCAACTGATTCAATAAATCATCAATGCGCGGCAAGGAATACTTGTTCTTCACCGTCACCCGATTCAACTGTCAGTAATCTGTGCATAACCGAAGTGTTTCATCCGTCTTCTTCACAAAGAGGACCGGGGCTCCCCAAGGTGAAGTGCTTAGACGGGTGAATCCAATTGCCAGCAAGTGGTTCAATTGCTTGCTTAGCTCCTTCAACTCCAAAGGCGCCATCCGATAAGGAGCAATAGAAATAGGTTCAGTTCCCGGATAAAGATCTATTGCGAACTCAATCTCTCTCTGTGGCGGTAACCAGGGTAATTCATCTGGGAAGACATCCAAAAAAATCGATACAATCAACACCATACCCGACTGGGATCTATCCCGATCATCTTCCATCAAGCTACCCAAGAAACTCAAGTGACTCCCTGCCTTAGCTTTTAAGAATTTACTTCCCGTAGTAGGAAATGGATGGAAAGAATCTCGGTTATTCACAAAACTGAAAATGACTCCTCCAGGCAATTGAAATGTAATCCGCTTGCGGAAACAATCCATTATCCCCCGAAAAGCGGATAACAAGTTCATCCCAAAAATCACGTCATACCCCTTCATCTCTAAAGCAATCAAATCCACAATCAATTCGTGCTCCCTAATACGAAGCACATAACCCTTGCAGACTCGGCTAGTACCCAACTGTTCTCCCATAGGCAAGTCAACAATCAAGGCATGTTCTAACTTCTCGAAACCCAATTCCAAATTCATAGCATATGCAGTACGTATAAAAGAATGAGTAGCACCGGATCGAATAAGATTCGGGCACAAGAATTGTAAAGAAGAATAATACCTTCTATCACAGCATTTGAAACATCCTCCTCCGGTTGGGTCAAAGCAAATACCCTCCCCGAAATGGAATCACCTTGGGCTTAAGCTCTCAATGGTCTGTGTGGTGGGGGTGGCTTGTTTGGATTGGATGGCCCGGCTGATTGATTAGTCTTGGGTGGAAACGACGGGCAGTTGTTTCGGAAGTGCCCTACACCTCCACATGCAAAGCATTAACGTGTGGTTGTCCTCCCCGGTACACCTCCTACTCCTCGAGCTATCTGAGGTCTCTGTCCTATCACCTGATCGGGGCGATGGTATGGTAGCGCCCTCTGCGCTCCGCTGCTGCTGGCTCCTGTACGGATCGGGCCTCCTCTCACATAATTCTGTTGCCTCTGAGAGTCCTCAATGTCTTTCTCCACTACTGTAACTCTGTCCACTAGATCACCATAGTCTCTGATCTTGAAAGCCACAAGCTTCTCCCTGATAACTGGCCTCAACCCCTGCTCGAAGCGTTTGGCCCTCCTAGCCTCGGTGGATATAAACTCTGGAGCATAGCGGGACAACTCGTCGAACCTCCTCTCATACTCGGCCACAGTCATACTGTCCTGTCACAAGGCAAGAAAGCCTGCGCTCATCCTATCTCGGACAGACTCTAAAAAATACTTGTCATTGAAGATTTGCTCAAATTCCTCCCAAATAAGCGTATCGGTGTTCCTCCTCCTCTTCATTGATTTTCACCAGTGATCGGCCTCTCCTTCCAACAAGTAGGTAGCCAAGCCCACCCAAAGGTCCTCGGCGATCCCCATACCTTTACAAATCTTTTTCACCCTGCGGATCCATATATCCGCATCTAAGGGATTGGAGCTCCCTTGAAAGGTGGGTGGGTGTTGTCGTAGAAATTTTCGAAGAGCCACCATCCTTCGGTTCTCATTTCCGTTGCCCGGCACTTGAACTAACCGACAAACTCCACCGTTGTGGTGGTTGTTCCCGCCTTGTTGTTGCACTAGGGTGGTGAGTTCCCTTAAGCATTGGTAAATACCAGTCATGGCATTGGGAGGTGGTGGAGGTGGTGGGTGTGCTTGATCACCACGTCCCCGTCCACGGCCACGTCCACGTCCACGTCCACGTCCACATCCTTTTCCTTCTTCCATCCTGCACATCAATTCACAATTTAGTTTAATCGATGTACAAGACAACCTAACTATCGTTTTAGACTAAAATATAAGGCTTGTGAAAATTAAACTGACGAATATTTTCTTTTTTAGTCCTAGCTCTCTAGTGAAAATCCATAACTTACAGCTCCCATGTAAGACCTAAAGTCTAGGCTCTGATACCAAATCTATAACGCCCCAAATACCACCCTAGACGGCATTACATTCAATAACCATTCATATCATGAGAGCAACTAATAAATCCATGAATAACCGGGGGTCTTTAATTTAACAAAATTCGGGCAGAGTCTTCTTTGTTCGGAGAGCTCTACCCAAAACACAACCTGTGTAATTCTACGGTAATGACCACACCGGGTCCATTTAACTACCATAAAATCAATCCATCAAATTTACATGTTATCCCAAAAGAATAGGCCAAGCTATGGCCTTTACATCCCCACAAAAGTACTATAATACACAGCGAAATTTATAAAATAAAACTAGGCTATACAATTCTCTCAAAAGATTGTCCAAGTCTATAACAAAATAAAGGGGGGTCGCTCTAAGCGTCCACCTTGGGATCCACGCTCCCTTCTGTCGGAGCCTCCCAATGTGTCGACTCCTCGACTCCCAACTCCTCGTCAAAGGCAAAATCTGAAAAGTGGGGAAGTAGGGGGTGAGCACAAGGCTCTGTAGGAGGATCCTTCCAAACCCATTCAAGGTTTTGAAATCAAGTAAAACAGGTAGCTCACATTTCGCACATACATATAAATGAATTTTGAAATAAAATAAGGACATTTTAAAGTAGATCTCAAGTTTGTACAATAATAAGGAATTGAAAGAGAATAAAACCACGCTTAATTGACAAATAATTTCTAACATAATCCACTCCACCATACACCATTTTCACAAGTTATCGCGGCATCCCATACTACC
The DNA here is from genome assembly GCA_023539305.1 of Ilex asprella. Lineage (NCBI taxonomy): Eukaryota > Viridiplantae > Streptophyta > Magnoliopsida > Aquifoliales > Aquifoliaceae > Ilex > Ilex asprella. The sequence goes on along the minus strand of CM042202.1, from coordinate 6,499,380 downwards.
CAAAACTCTTGGAGAAATAATATTTGGTACAATGAACAATAATTTCTATTTGGTACCACTCAAGTAGGTTGTCGCTTCTCATGAATCTACCCGACGATTCTACCTCGTTCACCCATTTATAATAACAATCACAGGCCAATTTAAGAAGGGCGTGTACCGTCTCATATGGCATTGACGAAATTCTTCCAAGGTATCTAGTATATTAACCCTTTTTCCCGGTATCTGTGAACAATAATGGTCACTGTCACAACAATGATCCGCTACGAGCATTAGGCAACTATCTCACCCCCACTAGGATAGACTGACCTCTAACACTCTACGGCAGCTCTCGAAGGTAATTCAAGTCCCTCACAGCACCATACACAAGAGTGATATACCAACAATATGCTCAAACCTCATATACAAGCAAATTCTATGATTTTTTTCAATTTTCACAAGCAATATACATAATAGAATAATTTAAGAAATATACCCATTTTGTAAATTATGTTACAAGAGACAAGTTTAAAGGAAATAAGCATGAGATCATCAATACAATCATTTTACTACCCAACACAAAGCTATAGAATTTTCGAAATCAAGATGATGTGGAGATATAGAGAAAAAACCCATATTTCCCCAAAAAATTAGGATTTGATGGATTTTTAACCATCATTTTGTTCAAATCATGTGAATGTTTGTAAAAATATCAAGAAACAAGGAACCCATAATAAATACATACTATTAAGAGTCAAAATCTACATGTATAATAACTCTAACATCAATGGACAAGAAATGGAAGAAAACCCTACCTTGAATCAAAGTCCCAAACCAAAATCCAAGCTCTAGATACCTTCTTTCTCTCTTTCCTCCTTTCCTCTATCTTCTTCTAGGGTGCTAAGAGGTTTAGGGTGAGAGATGTGAAGAAGAAATGGAAGCAAAGGGGCTGAAATCTGTGTTTTAAACACAGCCGCCCCGAAGTTTACTGTTCACAGCTTGTTTAGGTTATCTCCAAATTTACGGTTTTGCCACTAGAAATCTTCAATTTGCTCCATATGACTACCCTAAGGTTTTTTGACGTTCCAAATTCATTTTTAATGTTATTTTAACCTAAAAATATTTATTTTTATGATTTATCTCAAAACTAAAATAAATTTATACTCGAAACACTAAAATTACTATTTTATTCTTCCGAACCTCTATAGGTGTTATTTTTACGGTTTCAATATACATATGGTTTATTCTTAAGTCATTACATATATAAAAATCATTAAAAAAGTACATTAATATATTAATATAAACATATGGGGGTTTACATCTTCAAAGTCTAAGAAGAAAACACAACACTTTACTATCCAAGGAACATCACAGTGCAGATTTTTTGTCAACTTCGGAGAATAAACTGTTTTGACTCAGGTATTTCTAGTATATGTGACCTATATGGTTGGAAAGATATACGAGTTCGGGTTCTAACAAAAATAAAGGTGCGCAATTTGGACTTTCCAACAAAGAGTTATGATCAAATTGGTGAAAGGTAGTCTACCGGACTGCTTGGTTCTTCTATACTTGTCTAACTAGAGTTTGAGTGTCTTTTGTCACAAATCATATCTCATACCCATCTCCAACATAGGTAGTATGACTAGCATAAGGATCCATGTTTAGCATCATTCATTAACCAAAACCAAATTATCATTCGTCTCCTAGAATCATCCATAACAACATGATATAGAACTAGTATATCTATCAAAAATTTTCTTCAATTCCTCTAAGCTAGCTCATTGATGAGAATGTAAAATGTCATATTTTTCTATTTTATTATTTAGCATTTTATACTTATTATTCTTATAATTTGATTTAGGATGTAAATAGATACGTTAAATGCAAAACGAAACTAATTAGACGATTGTTGATAGTTTAGAGATGTGGGGGTTTACAACCACCATCATCACCGCCTACCACCACAACCCACCATCGTCTCCACCGTCGTCGCTCCACCACCATCACCATCACCTACCACCACTGTCATCTCTCATGGCTATCACTACCACCATTGTCACTCAAAACCCACCACCACCATGGTCGTCGCCACCTACCTTAACCATTACTATCTCACACCACCACCACCAACATTGTTGGGCACCACCACTTCCATTACTCACCCCAACTACAACTGGTGCTTAAATTCCTTTATCTCTCTTCTATGTTTGTTATTTGATTTTAGGTGTAAATTCAAATATATTTATGGTTGACAATTTTTTTTATTACTCCGTACCTTTAGGCACGGGCAATAATTAGTTATTCTATATAAGATACAAGCTCTCTTAATATGACCAACAACGGTTAACTCACTACAGTGAGTTCAAACAAAAGACAATTGCTTTGTATAATTAATGTTAAAGATTAAGTCTTCCTCCGTCTTAAACCTCACGTCCTGATAATTTAAACCAAAGTGCATAAGGATCCTTTTAGTGCTTATGAGTAGCCACAACATGTTTTCTTAGATCTCAACAGCATGCTTTACAAGTTATCTGGCTAACATACAATGATTTGATTATCTGGCTAACATACAATGATTTGATTTTTCTTAGAAGAACAATCAAAGAAAATCTTATCACAAATTTAGGAAATTGCTTGGTCAAATAAGTGATTTCAAGAGATGCGGGCATGTTAGAACTCCATGAGTCCATATCCAAATCCAATTTCTTATTTGGTCGGACCAATATGTAAATCTGTTTTTTCGGTATGTAAATCTTTTATCGTAATTGTGCAGATGATTGTACAAGGACATAAGGTGCAATTCTAAGATTGTTTTCTATGTCTTGGAAGTAACGACTCAAGTATTCTCTTTGATCTACTTTGCAAAAAATTGTGAAATAAATTGTCTAACCATGAATTACAAATCAAAGTTAACTACCTGAAATGTAATTCAGTTGAAATGTTAATGACACAAAACATCTCTAAGGTAGTGTTTGATAAAGCTGAAAGCTGAACACTGAAAACTGAATGTTGAATTTTAAGTGCTGAATTTCTTAATTCGCAAACTATTTGGTATCAATTGAAATTTAAATATTAAATTGAATCAAACTATTTGACAAATATAAGGAGCTGAAGCTTGAAAATTATTATTATTCTAATTTTTTTTTCTCTTTAACCATCTCATTGCAACTACTTTATTCCTACCACCACATCACAATGGTAATGTTAGTGGTGGTAGCGGCAACACAATGGTAGTGGTAGTGGTGGCAGCGACACAGTGGTAGTGACAATGATTGTGGTGGCGGTGGCACAATGGTAGTGGTGGTGGTGGCGGTGGTGACGGTGACATAATGGTAGTGCTTATGATGGGAATGGTGGTGGTGGTGGTGGCAGTGATAGTGGCAATAGTGGTGGTGATGGTGGTGGTGACGATGACACAATATTAGTGGTGGTGATGGCATAATGGTGGTGGTGGTGGTGGTGGTGGTCGCAGTGGCAACAGTGACATAATGTTAGTGGTGGTGGCGGTGACACCATGGTGGTGGTGGTGGTGGTGGTGGTGGTGGTGATGGCACAATGGTGGTGATGGTGGCGGCACAATAGTGGTAGTCGCGGTGGTGTCGACACAATGATGACAGTGGAGGTGGTGACAGCGACAATACAATGGTGGTGGTTGTGGTAGATGGTTGGTATTAAAAAGTTAAGAGTATAAAATGAATTGAGGGTATATTTGTCCATTATGAAAAATTGTTAAAATCCTTACTGACTAACATTTTCAATATTAAGTGATAAATGAGTGGCTTGCTACTTAAAATTTTAGACTATTTTTAATAAGTGCTTAAAATATTAAGTAGTATTAGTTTTAAGTTATCAAACGAGTTTAATTTATTAAGTGCTTAAATTATTCAGTTTTAAGCTTTAAATGGAGTTATCAAACAACCCAAACTCTATATTCCCACTCAATAATCTATTTTAGAAAGTTCCCTCAAAATTCATCTTCAATAGACTCTTTATTTGAATTAACTAAAATAGAGTCTAATTTGACTCTCCACATTTAAAGAGTCAACCTCAATCTTAATTATTAATCAATAAAAAAATGACACATTTGCATTTTACATTAAATGCTATTCACTATAAAGAGTATTTCTAATAAAATAACAAATTCTATTGAAATTGTTTTAAAAAATATTACTTTTATTTTAACTTTTCATAAAAAATGCTCTTTATTTTTAAAAAGATGATCTTTAAAATAGAGACGGATTGGAGATGCTCTAAGAAAGTGGTATCTACAGAGCTTTAGGAAGGAGGACTAGAGCACTAGCAGAGAACTAGTCTAAGCCTGGAGCTTGCAATGTCTGAGACTACGGAGTCTTATCAGCTCGAGCAAGCTGACTGATTAGTATATGATTTCCTTGAATAAGCTGATAAATTTGTTGAGAAGCATCTAGTGGTTGGAGCTGCTGAAGACAGTGCTCTTGCATATCAGCTTGTGACTATTTAAAAGGTTTGCATGCAACCAACTCACTCTGATTGGTAACCCCTTCCGCTAAGCAGAAAGTCAAGGCCAACTCAAGTAGTTAGTTAGAATTGACCACCACAAGAATGTATTAAAATCTAATATTGATGCAGCCATTGGAATCATTAGAGTATGTATTGTTGTAGTTAATAGTAACTCAAGGAGCTGCTATCAACGCTACACTGAAAAAACTCCCATGTAATCAAACATTAACTGCTACACAGTAGCCGCAATACAAACATCAGTACGGGACCTCTTTTCTGCTTAGTCGGGCTTGCTCTGGTTGAATGATGGCTCTCCCTAGTACTCTTGGCCTTATAGCCAAGGACATATCTTGGTGGCACTAAATTGATTTGTCACACATTATCTCATGGTTTGGCATTTTCCAGAATAAAAAAAAAAAGTATTGTCTAATACCCCCACAAGGCCGTAATTGGATCCAAAAAAAAACATTTAACGGTAAGGTACCGAAAACTCTAATACACTGGTGGGGGCTTGGCTCATACATATCGAAACTCTAATACAGCTGCATATGAACAACCGGATAAAGTGGAGTTGGCTACACAATAGTACACAAGAACCTTAGTTGCGGCAGAATTGCCCATTTCAGTGATAGTGTGCTCTCACTGAGAATGATCAGGGCTTTCCCTTCAGCAACAGAAGCAGCCTAGCAAGACGACTTTCTGTACCTTGTTGACTTCATGCCTTTCCTTACCATCTATCCTAACTTTGATGTTGCCACAGAATTGCACATTTCAGTGATAGTGTGCTCACTGAGAATCATCAGGGCTTTCCCTTCGGCAACAGAAGCAGCCTAGCAAGATGACTTTCTGTAACTAGTTGACTTCATGCCTTTCCTTGCCGTCTATCCGTATTTTTCCCCTTTCATTGTTGGGTGATGCCTTTCGTCAATCAAATATTGTTCTAGGTCTGAAATCGTCAGCGTGCATTTGGTTTTGGCTTCATCGACAATGCAAGCATTGAGGACAGACTAATAGCTGATGAATCTTGTTGCTCCACGTGATTAAAAATACAGAATACCAATACAATCCAACCCAACACAATCTTCACATGATTCAATTGCACAGAAATGATATCCATTCAGCCATCATTTTTGTACAGGTCCACTGGGAGGTTGGCAGTATTAGCCATTGCCATCCTCCAAATTGCCTTCACACACTAATTACAAGGTCAATAACTACTACTCGCACTTGGGACAGAATCCAACGGGAAGCATGATCTTAGGCAATTGCTTTTTATATGTTTCCATGTAAATCTTCTACTACCAATTTTAAAGATGAACAAATCCCCTGGCCACCCTTATGGATATTTGTTAATCAGACCCCTCATTCAATACAAACAGCTTTCATCTGCATCTCTTTAATGGCATTGGACTCCGGCCAGAACACTTTGCTTGTGCTTCAGTAATTCGAATGAGCATGTAAGATTGGATTAACCCTTGAACCTCTAGAGGTGACCAATAAAATCCTAATTTTTAAGGATGTACAAGAATCAGAAGTTGTTACCTGCAGCCCTATGCTCCACACTCGCTATTTTTCTTGTCTTGAAATGTTATGGCATAATGAGAAGCTAAGCAAGAACAACAGACTCCAAACAAAGAATTGCAAACACCAGCAAAGGGAAATATGTGCACCATACAAGATCCCTGTGCCACTTCTGGTGCCTTCATCTTTTCCTAATAAAATCAGAAGGAAAATCAGCTCACCATGTCACGTGTTTCAATTTTTCAAGTGGAAAATGACACATCAGGACAATGTTGAGACCACACAGACATAAGCATTAATGGGTAATTACAGTCGTATATAAAATTCAATTCATAACATATGAAATGTTGCAGAGAGGACAATCTTTAGCTCATTCAATATGTTTCCACAAATTAAAATTCAGGGGAGCTGATAATCATCAACATAAACTAACGTAAGTAATAAGACAGTATGAGTCATCACACCAGCAACTGAAGATGGTGTGGATTTGAGCATTTCAGTGTTCTTTCTTACACACGCATGTGCATGAACACCAGAATACTTATGTATGCCATAGGAAGACAGATAAACGCTCTGTAAATGGTGTCATAACCTTTTAAGAGAGAGAGAGAGAGAGAGTTGATATACAATGTGTCTCAATGGCATTTGCTGGACCAATGGAGCGACTCCGGATTCACTCTGAAGTAAAGTTCCAAGAATATTTTATTGACGCAAATGCTACTGAGAGATCAAACAACTCCACCTGACTAGCGTATATTAGCATTCAAACACATCCTACGGAAGAAAATATCATTGATTCATCATGCAACTCAAAATCAGAAAGGGGGATAGCTACGTGCATAGCTAAAATATTTGTCTGACAAGCATTTGTGTAGATGTGGACCTGAGGACAGTCACTTCATACAAAATGATGCCAAAGACTTGGTTTGTGCCCAATTTAATGGTAACCAATAGATATTGGGACTATAGATATCCTTGGCATCCCACGAATTAGGGTGGGTCGCATGACTCGAAACTGGGTAAATTCACAAGCCAGACCATCTAAATTCTTGATCCAAAATTCATAAATCAAAATTCTTAAGTTGACCCATGATCCAAGAAATCTCAAATTATAACTTTAATCTAAATTGTAAGTTCGTTATTTACATGACTTTAACCACGTAATTTGATTTGTTGTGATTTGAATTTTCAACATAATACAAATATGCACCAGCTAGCTTTATTACTTATAATCATTAGCCCATATGTTGTCTTAGATTGTAGTTCACTTTGAAACTCTTATAAAAAATACAATATAAACAGTGGTTACCTATGCGCTGAGGAGTGTATAAATATATATAATTTCATATAATAATCAAAGTGATCCACCTATAAGTAACAAACCAAATGACAACCCAAAATAGTGTACCAGCTAAGTCTACTCCATCACACCACATACAGAAAAAGTATTGTTCCACATATCGTACCTATATTTCGTACCAAATCAACCCATGATTCAAGTAACATTAAACCAACCTTGAACAATAGCCCACCCAATGTAATTAAAGATCATAATGAATTAAGAGGTGTTGAATATCAAATGCTTAAACCTCAACTAACATATTAATAGCAAGAATTACACTGGCACATTGTACAGCACCTACAGTTGGTTTTCAACAGTTAAAGCCTACAACTCTACATCCGAAAACCTATTGTCAAAAAATCTAAAAAGAGATTTAAGCATGCTTCTGGTCCTAACAACATGCACTTTTTGTCATTTTAGTTCTCATTATTTTAATATTGGCACTTTAGTCCCTTCAAATTTTGCATTTAAGTCTAATTGCTCCAATTGAAAACTGTCAATTAAGATCGCTAACAACAAATGGTCGCGTTAGGTTTACGTGACCAAATCAAGAAAACATATAAACTTGGGTAGTTGGTCATAGTTTAATATAATTTAGTACAAATAGGGATCAAAATTCCTACCTAGAAACACCCAGACCCTTGCCCAACAAATAACAATTGGAGTCTTCCCTTACTTGGTAGTTGTTTGATAATACCACTAAAAACAGAATACTTTAAGCACTTAATGAATTAAATCCATTTGATAACTTAAAACTCATACCACTTAATATTTTACGCACTTCTAAAAAATAAACTAAAATTTTAAGTAACAAATAATCTACTTATCACTTAATGCTGAAAATGTTAATCAATAAGATTTTATAAATTCCTCATAATGGATAAATATAACCTCAATACATTTTACATTCGTGACTTTTCAATACCCACTATCCACCACCACCACCACTACCACCATTGTATCACCGCCACCACCACCACCTATGAAGCACGGACACTCTCGAAAACGTGACGTATCCGTGTCGGACACCGACACTCTTCGGACACTCTCGGACACGTGTCCGATACTCTTTTATCCGTGTCCATAATTAAATGAAAAATTTTTAATTTTGGACACGTGTCAGACACTTCTTTGGTGACGTGTCCAACATTTTTTTAAAACGTGTCTACTAATAAATAATAGACATTTGTTGAAATGTGATTAACAAAACTTTAAAATTTGAGAACATATAATTATTAATACTAGATATATTAAGATTGTAGTTCAAATATAATAATAAAAACAAAAGATGCATAAAAAAAATTTAAAAAAGAGGAATTAAGAAAATGAGAGCAATTATTTAAATTATATATTAGGTACATATTGTCTACAAAAAAAAAATTAATAATTATTGACTATAATGAGAATGTTTTAGTCTAAAAATTCACACAGATGACCAGACAATAGGTTTTCGTATAATAAAATACTGATTTTTTTTATGAATTGTATATCATTATCACTATTTTTACAATAAATTATATAATGGTATGTATAAAATATAATTTTTTTGTAGCGTGTCCCCAACGTATCTGTGTCCTACTTTTTTTAGAAATATCGTGTCGGCGTGTCCGTGTCGTGTCGTATCCGTATCCCGTGTCCGTGTCCATGCTTCATAGACCTCCACTATTGTGCCACCGCCACCACCATTGTACCACCGGCGCCACCACTACCATCATGGTGCCACCACCACCGTCACCACCATTGTGTCATCATCACCACCACCACTATTGTGATGATGGTGGTAGGAATAAAGTAGTTACAATGAAATGGTTAAAAAGAATAGCAAAATTAGAATAATAATAGTTTTTAGATTTCAGGTCGTTATATTTATCCAATAGTTTTATTCAATTCAATACTTAAATTTCAGTGAATATCAAATAGTCTGTAAATTAAAAAATTCAGCACTTAACATTAAAAATTCAGCATTTAATTTTCAATATTCAACTTTCAGTTTTATCAAACACCACCTTAATCACTCTTTAAGAAGCACAGACATTAACACGAGAATACTGCAAAGTGTTAAAATATAGGACATGAGTACGACAAGGATACGGTTAATTAAAATAATATTATATATTTTTTAGATAAATAATAATATTAATAAAAAGACCTAGTAAACATTAATTTTTTGATTAAAATTGAAATAGATCAGAATAAACATCCACCATTCCCTTCTAATATCATCACATCAATTAACATTCATCTAGTGTATAAATTCCATAACTCATGAGATTTGGGTGAGACTAGGGCATATTTATAGCAACTATATTCACAACAACTAACACAAATCAAGAACAAAAAATTCCAAATCTTGAGATAATCAACCATGAAATTGAAGAAAAAAAAAAAAAAAGCCTTCAAAACAACCCAAAAAAAAAAACAAATAAGGCTAAAGACAAGTTAGTGAACAACATATACTGCAAATAACTTGTTCAAACATATTCAAACAAGAAAGGCCCCAAAAGATCTCAAATTTTTCAAAACCCTAACCCAATGAAATTTAGAACTCACATAATTCTAAACATAGCAAAATTAATTGCAAAAAAATCAAGTATTTAATCATATTTCAAAGCATGCAAACTACAACAGTAGCAAAACCTTAGAAAAGCCAAAAATGATCACGAGGTTGCCAAGGTATATTAGGTCATTCCTTCTTTTCTTCTTCTCCTCTCTTTTGTTGCTAAACAACCTTGGGCTTCACCTCTCTATTCCCTTTGTGTTCGCTTCTCTTAGTCTCTCTCTTGTGAATTGAACGACCTAATGAGAAGACAACCCCGTAGGTTTTTAATCTATGTCCAATGTCCACTTAATAAAACGACGACGTTGACATATTTTTTTCGTTTCATCCCTTAATTTTTTAAAATGACAAAACCAGCCCCATTATATTTTATCATGTACGTGCCCCATATGTATCCTAGTCATATCCAATTGAAAATATTTTTTTTCTATTTAGGAAGATTTTATAAAGGTCAGACAAATGTTTGACACGTGTTCGGCAAAGCCACGGATGAACAATACCTTCCCCCACAACACTGGCCTCCACCCCAATGCCCCCTCAACCAC